>JAYJMH010013001.1:0-22421 GCA_036873815.1 Phacellophora camtschatica | reverse complement strand
TAGCAGGTCCACATCAGTGAAAGCTGCCATTTAGATGACCTGCATTGTTAAATAAATAATGTATGTATGTATGTATGTATGTATATAATGTAATAAATATTCAATATTTAATTTAATAATTCAATAAACTTCTATCTTTTGACATTTACCTTCCATTTGAGTTGATACAATGATGTTCGCAGCCATTCAGTATGTTATCTTTGCATTCATTTATATCTGAGAACGAAATTATAAAAACAACATAATAATTTGGTGTTTGTCTCCACGAATTTCGATTATGGTATATACGGAAATAGAGAACAGTAACTTACAGCTAAATTGCAAATTATTTATTTGCAGAAGAATGTTTTTTAATTATTAAAATTTACCTTCACAATTTGTTCTATTTTTCACTGAATAACCCGAAGGACAGCTACAATTGTAACTACCAATAGTGTTTGTGCAATTTGCAATGACATCACAATTATGTACCTGGGCGTTGCATTCATCTGAAAGGATGCAATTATATTTGAGCAATAGACACTTTTCAAATTAACTTTTATTCGTAAAATACAAGAGTTACTTGTCAAAGTAACATCTTAAAAATACTTGTATTCTACGCTATCAAAGGTAAGCAGAGTCCATCGAGTTTGGTTTGATAAATTATAAGTTTTGAAAAATAATAGGAAACAATTACAACATTACAAATGTATGTTGCAATCAGTATTTTTCAATTATATTTTTCTTTACTTTGTCTGCAAACTGTTTCGGATTTCGTACTATTTTAAGTGAGGAAGGCAAAGCATTCCATAATCGAACTTCTTTATTGCAGAGCATTTTATCATCACATTTTTGTAAGATTTATGGATCAAATCAACAACTAAAAATCTTATCGAATACAGCAAGAAAATTTGGCATGTATTAAAAAACTGCCATCTTTCAAGAAATTTTAAAATACAGAACTTACCTACGTCAACGCATGAGGAATTTTTGTTTTTTGAATATCCATCAAAACATTGGCAAGAATAGTTTCCTGGAGAGTTTACACATTTTTGATCTTTTGGACAAAATACATTTTGTTTGCACTCATCGATATCAAAACATGTTTTGTTGTCATTTTTTAATTTGTAACCTTGGCGACAGCTGCATTCAGATCCTCCTTGCTTGTTAGTGCACACGTGATCACATTCACCTTTCCCATTGTTTAGAAGACATTCGTTAATGTCAATGCAAGTTTTATTTCTGAAAGTAAAAAATCCGTTTTATTGGAATGGACATGATTATAACAAAGGCAAAAAGAAGTACAATAGCTCTGGCCATGTTGTATATAAATGTCGTAGATAGTTTCTAAAAATTAAAAATCAGAAAGACGGGAAATAATTAATCAAAAACAATTTATCTCAAATACGGAGGTGGAAATTATCGGTAGAAACATTATTTTAGAATCCGTTGGAAATTTTAGGAAAAGTTTAGAATCCGTTGGAAATTTGAGCCATTTCTGAGCGTTTGAGCAACCCCACCCCCACCCCTTTTCATTAATACCGAACTTCCACTTCTACTCAATAAATATGGTATTTACTCTTTGTCAATAGGCATATATCCATCTTTGCATTTGCAATAAAAAGATCCGTGAGTATTGACACAGTCGTAAACGCATCCGCCATTTTTGATCTTGCATTCATCTTCATCAATACATCGATCCTTTTTAGATGCTGTCAAGTAGCCTGCTCTGCATTCACAGAAGTAACTGAAAGCAAATAAAACAATGTCAAGTTTATTTATCTAAAACTGAAAATATATTTATGTTGACATTCTTGGAAAATTTTTATTTTTTTCAACAAACAATTTTCTTACTTAACCAAGAAACTTTGAATTCGTTCTTTTATCATAAATCTAGAAATAGCAGCCGGCTCCAAGTCAATGAAAAGTAATGAGCAGCCACTCAATAACTCCAAACAGCTTATGAAAATAAATTATTTATCAATCTAATGATTTCAGTAACTAAATATGACACAAGCAAATACTATGCTCAAATAAAACCATATACTATGTGACTTGTAAAAGAATTTGATATTTAAATTACCTTCCTTCTGTATTAAAGCAATAATGACAGTCATGCGGAGGAGCTAAACATTCATCAACATCAAGGCATTGGTGTGGTGCAATAGGATCTTCCTTGTATCCCGGTGAACATTCACACCTGTATGATCCTAAAGTGTTTATACAATGTTGCTGGCATTTGAGACCAGCAAATAGGCACTCGTCTATATCTGCAAAACGTTAATTATAAATTTTATTAACAAAAAATAATTTGCTCAAAATTACACAATTGCAAATGAAATAAAAGGCTAGAATTATGACTTCGGAGCATTTTTAAAACCATACCATACCAAAACAAATCAACCAGACAGGCAGGTATTAACTAAGAAAGGAAGTCTCTTAAAACTATGCTCTCAAATTAATGGCAATGTAAAATTTATAACGTTTTTAATGAAAAGTATTTTTTATTATTTCTACCATTATTATTAAATATCCCTTTTATATGAAATATTTAAAATAAAAGTTATATTTTAATGCTTACCGTTACAAAGTCTTTTATTTGTACTCAACTGAAATCCTTTCTCACATGAACAAAAATAACTCCCTGGAGTGTTTGTGCATTTTTGCGAACAGAAATGTGTCCTGTTACTTTTGCATTCATCAATATCTATAACGTAATAAACAAAATAGAATGCGAATGTGTGTGTGTGTATCATTTATAAAAACAACTTTCCCTTTTAACGTAGAATTGCATTTTTTTAAGTTCTTTTGATAACTTCGTTTTTTTTTTCTCTTCAGATATTACACGACATGGGGCACATTTTCAAAGTTATACGAAAAGATTATAAAAATCCTAACCTAAGAATTTATCGACATGGAATATTTACACATGGAATATTTACCCATGAAAGGCAAGCTGACTAAAATGACATACCTTTGCAAAAACCATTGTCTAAAGTGTAACCTGGTCGACAGGAGCAATAATAACTCCCAATAGTGTTGTGGCAAGTTTGTTCACAATTTCCGTTGTTTTTGCGACATTCATTCAAATCTGGTTAAATACAAATCAATGTAGTAATGAATATCTTTAAATTCAATGCTTTGCAAAGTTTAAATTTAAGTTATAATTGTTCACGGTATGCAAAAAACTTCAAACGAGCCCTGTACACAATGAAATACATTTGGCGAAAAATATCACAAAGGATTTTAAATATTTTTATAAAGAACCAGTAAATTCTTCCGTTCATGGCAAGCGAAGTTTAGGAACATGGCTTTCAGTTTCCATTTCCATGATATATAGGTTAATGCTAGTTAAAGACAGTAACAATTTACTCACCTGAGCAAGTTACCTTATCCTTTTCTAACTTGAATCCTGGTTTACAAGAACACACAATGGACCCATCTTTATCTGCACAATATTGATCACAACCGCCTCTATTTATGGAGCATTTCAGAGCAATCTCTGCAGAAAAAAACAATTTCCTGTCAAATTTTATAATAAATAGTATTGGAATTACGTAATATAATTCTAATTTAATGCAGGAAAAATTGAAAAACCAAATCACATCCAGCACTTTCAATGAAATTTGGAATTTCAGTACTTGAAGTTCGCACGAGCATGACTTTTTGAATTTGAATGACAAATAATTATGAAAAATAACAATACAACAGGTGTCCTAAAAAACAATCTACGCTCTTAGGATTTTATCTTGAAATAAGTGTGACTACACATGCACCAGTCCAAATCACGTTTAGCTGATGGCAAATGATTGGAAGAAATTCCAAACTCTAAGTTTACCCTTTGGTTGCTACTGTACAATTTGAGATTTGTAGTCTCGCAGATTTTGAGTAACGGTTCTGCAAATGGCAGTAGTTCTTTGAGTCACCGGTATATCAATTTTTGCACAAAAAAAAAGCAAAATGTCAGTTGTTATATTAAATTTAATGAATTAATTTGTTACTAAACCGTAAATTTAATGAATATTACATGTTAAATAAACAGAACAAAGACGATATCAAATGCATGATACTAATTTGGCATTCCGTAAATAAATGACGAAAAACACAAGCAACTCACTCACTTGAACAAGATACTTTATTTTTTTCTAACTTGAATCCTGGTTTACAAGAGCACACAACAGATTCACCTTTATCATTGCAAAGTTGTTGACAGCCACCGTTCTTTATGGTACACTTTTGTAAAGACTCAGCTGTGGTATGAAAAATATTCCAATGCCAATTCAACTGAATTGATTTAAACACTAAAGGCTCATTTCAAATCTACCATAAAACTTAAGAATACAGTTGATCAGTTGATTGATTAAAGAGTTTAAGCGTCAAGTCACGTCTAAAACAAATTCATAAATATAAAAAAAAAATGACTTTTGCAAAGTCGGTAGCACTTTTGACTTGACTTGTCAAAGCAAGCATGGCCTAGTGGTTAAGGCGCCGGACTCATAACCACAAGGTCATGGGTTCGAACTCCACCAAGGTCATACTTGCTGCGAAAGTGTGAGGAGAGCTGCTAACTCTCTGTAACTCCAGGCAAAGGCAATCACGAGGTGTGGTCACATCGAGAGGAAGGACCGGGGTCGCCCTGCTGGCCCCCCTGCGCCAAGCGCAGATACCCATACCTTGCGAGAATAGCAAGTGTCTGTGCCTAAAAACTGAAAGGCTATGTATAACCCGTGTCCCCTGCTGGAAACAAGTCATCTCGAGATTTTCGCGGGCTAGGCACGTTAAATACGATAACTCACTCACTCACAGTTCAAAATTCTAATTTCAAAGCTCCTTTGCTATAAAAACCCAATTTTCAGCAATAAAATGGAATAGAAAGGCCAACCTTTGATTTTGAAGAACCCCTACATTTTGGTTATTATTGGGCATGACTCAATGATTATCCAGTTTATTTTGCCAACTAAGGTATGAAACTTCAAATTGAAGTCCATGCTATTAAATACAATCAGAAACAGAAATATTAAAGCAAAACTCATACACAAAAGCTTTGCAAGCGTGTAGCTTTTTTCTGAGACACCTGGTAGACGTATTTTTTTTAAAGAAACACCGTTATAAGAAACTTGGTACCAGAGTTTATAGGATATTTCAAATAGATTACATTGTTCTATTGTTTCTCATAACAGTAAAAAATTTAAGAGACGTTTAGTACCAGGGTCCAATCTTTGTTTCTTATAAAAAATGTAGATATCGAAAACAAACCGATATGATACATGGTTTCTGTAATTTTAGTGTAAGTAAGATTGCGGTAAAATTTGCTTAAGCACTGCGGTACAGATATGCCGTAATGCATGCAACTTGTGGTTTATTGACAGGTGCAAGGGATTTCGTATAATCCAATCTCTAATCTGTTTTAAATTTTTGTTGACCTACTCTACTTGAAATCTTGATTTAAGCAAAGCATTTCGAAATCAAATAACATAACCCAAGCTTTGATACGTTAGTTTTTCCGATGCTTTCCCAATGCATATTGATTATTTCCTTACACTGCTAAACGAAGGGGCAATGCAAATATGCTGTAAATGGGTCACGGCACTCAACGTCTCGTGTGATTACCTATTATTACAACCAACGTTTTTGCAGTGATTTCTTATTTTTGGCATATTTCATTTCATGATTTTATAACTTTGTGCATAATTACTTGCATTTTGTGATTGAATGTTTTGTAGTTGTTGTTATTGCACTGTTTAGCTGCCAGTAACTAGTCTGCGTATGATTGTGGAGTATTTTACAGCATAGGTACGGTTTATATAAGGGCGGCCCTTTTTTGCCGAGATTTCGCTTTCTGGTCTAATTCTTCATAAAAATCTCGCCTAATAGCGGGATTGAAATTTTCGATGTAAAGTTGTAAAGCAACCAGGAGGTCTGGAAAAGCCTCTGACAATCATGTACGACCTTACTGCTCTAAGATTAAAGATTTTTTTTCAGATCAAGCCCTTCTTAGCGGGCCAAAAGCGCACCCATAAGCTTTCATTTATCCGCAATAATGTTTTCACCATATTGGTATATATATTATATTATAGATTGGTATCTATATTATTATACTGATGTCTTGGCAAAAACAGTATAATAAATCGGTGCAGACCTACTGAAGAAGAGACCTATCAAAAATATAATATTGTAATAAAGTTATGTAATGTAGCAAGATAAATCACTCGATGCTTGCTTCTGAAATTTCTGAAAAGAGAGCAGACGTTGTTATACATTCCAACAGATCTTGCGACTAACTATTAATAATCCAACTAAATAACATTTTTGCATCAATTCAAAATTTTTTAAGTAGTACCACAATCCTATTCAAGGAATATGTTCAATAGATATATGCTTTTTGTGGATTTTGGCCTTTTTCTTTGAGACTGCATAACTTTGCATTTTACCGCGTGTTAATTAAAGCATAACTTGTTGAGTTTAATTTTGTTTTTGTTTGAAAGTTATTCTAAGAGCAATTAATACTTTCTTAGCACAATCAGGTTTCATTGGAGTTAAGATTATCGAAACTAAATCCGCTCTACGTAATGGTCACGAAAGTCTGTTAAAAATATTGATTTTTTTGTTCTGACTTGTTGAAGTTCCAGGGTTTTTAAAATCATAAATGTTTTTTTGTCAAAGATAGATCTTTTGATATATGGTCCTTAGAAAAACTCAATTTTCCTTTAAAATTTTGCCCAAAATTATTATAAATGGTGTCAGTACTGTTGATGATTGAGAAGAAAATCCTACATTTAATATGAACATTGAAAATAAAACTATGCTCTGATAAATCTATAAGGTTTTGATTATGTAATTTTTCTTGCATGAATGTGATGTGGGTAAATCATTTGATCCCATTGTTCGATGAAGCATAAATCAAATAAAAATCGAGGTGAATCTTGTAAATGCACCTGTCGTATTTCTTAAATTTCATCTCTAATTGATAAAAAGCAAGCCGACAGCGATTGGTTAAGCCGGGACAAAGAGAAAAAGCCGCAACGCTTCAAGATTGATATTTTTCAAGAAATACTTAATGAAATACTGAATACTTTTATTAGTGCATTACATGATTCACATTTTAGATATTTTTAGTGATAAAGAAGCTGGCAGAAGGAGAAAAATTGGAACACCTCTTCGACATAAGAAATATTGTAGAAATTGATTTATTTTTCATACACAAAAACTTTAATTTGTAAATAGATTTTTTGAGTTAAGGACGGAGGAGATAAGAAGCACCAAAAATTTAGAAAAGCAACAAAGATTATTTAAATTAATAAAATGTTTATTAGTAAATAACATTCGTTTCAGAAATTATTTGATTTGCTGGTAAGGTAGATTTTTCTTCGAATTTGTTTACACCCTTGAATGTTAAAGTTGACTTCTGATTGATTATGGTAACCAGAGAATGATTGCTCTGATTGAGCATGATTGATCTGACTGAGTATGATTGATTGAATATGATTGAGCTGATTGAGTATGATTGCTTGAGAACGATTGCTCTGATTGAGTATGATTGCTTGGGTAACATTGCTCTGATTGAGTATGATTGATTTGGCTGAGTATGATTGCTCTGATTGAGCAGGGTTGTTTTGATTCAGTAGGATTGATCTGACCGCGTATGATTGCTTGATAAGATTGCTCTGATTCAGTATGATTGATATGACCGAGTATGATCGCTTGAATATGATTTCTCTGATTGAGTAGGGTTGCTTGAGTATGATCGAACTGATTGAGTGATTGCTTATCAGGAAGTATTTGGTATGATATCAAAGGAAATTGTGGCATCTTTAGATAACTTAAATGGTGACATTAAGAAACTTGAAGATATATTATTGGGAAATATTTGGTGAAATGTTTGAACTTAGCGAGTAAGGTTTTACTCGGATAAGGAGTTTATCATTAGCTATTGTCATTATTTTATTGTTTAACGTGCAATTCACTCCAGGAGTGTAGCCCCGGAGATCAATCTTGATGTATTAAATTTTTGTTTACAGTTTTATATAACTCGAAGAAAAGAGTAAACAGTTTTATGCAGCAATTTGTATGCACATTTGGATTATTTGTTCGCGCGAATATTAATTACAAGTTTGTTTTCTGCGCACCTGCTTAACATCCGCTGTTGCTAGTGAAGAAAAAATATGGCTTGTAATCTAGTTATCGTGCATAAGCATAGGTGATAGAACATCTGTTGTCATGTTTAAGAGATAGGACACTTGTTATCTTCTTCAAGACATTCATTTATTTCATTGACACAAGGCTAGTCCAGACCACACATTGACGCAAGACGAAAACACACTTACGCAACAAGAAAACCCTCTATAGTCAATTTGCAAAAACAGCTTGAAGCGAAACACGTTGACACAACAAAAAAATACGTTCACGCAACAGAAAAACACGTCGAAACAACAGTGTTTGCTATGGCCTCTGTTTGCAAAAACGTATCAGTGCAACAAAAAATACGTTGACGCAAGAAGAAATCCCATTGACACAACAGGAAAACACGCAACAGTCAGTTTGCGAAAAGGCCTTGACACAACAGGAAAATACTTTGACACAACTAACAGTTAGTTTGCAAAGACATCAGCTCAGCAATCAGACACATTGAAGCAATCCCATTTACGCAACAAGAAAACACGCAGCAGTCAGGAAAACACGCTGATGCAACAGAAAAACACGTTGCACAACAAAGTTTGCAAAAACACATCAGCACAACAAGAAAGCACCCAAGGAAGGCTACACGTTGACAACAACAACAACAGACCGTCTATGAGAACAGGTTTCATAAAACGAAACAATTTTTTGTGAAACAAAAACACACTAACTTGAAAATCAATGCTGTTATTTTTCTGTGTGCATGCAATTTTTTATTGTAATTATTTTAATTTTAAGTTTTGTTTAAAAACAAGCTAGTTGATCGAAAAGAGATGCAATAAATATCGGTGTTGAAGGTAGAAACTTTTCGAAGTTTGTTGTTCTTATGTTTACATAGATAAACGTGTTTTTACATTCTACTTACACCAAACATTTAAAACTTAGTTTTAAGGATATATATGAAATGACTTTCTTTTACATTTAGTGTGTGGCCAAAAATGTTTAAGATTGCTTTTTCAGTGAACAAATTTACGAGAAAGCAATTCATTTTGGAAACATTTCAAATGTCAGTGTTGTGATTTAAAAACCCTTTCTGCTCAACATATTTTGCATCACATCACATGCAACTTTCATATTATTTATTTTGTTTTTTATCAAAATGGAATTCAAATATCATGAAATTTATTGTAAATATATTACAGTTAGTGTTTATGATTAAGCAGAGTTTTGCTCGCCTTAAAGATTAAACAAAATAAATAATTTAATTTGTAAATACGTTTGGATTGAAAGCATAAAAGCTATTTAAAACGCAACTTTTAAACGGATACATACTTGGTGTATTTTTAATTCGGAAATATTGTTATTCTTCTTCGTTGGATATTGTTATTACGGTATCTTCTACCATCTTTTGGGCGCTAGTGGGGCAGAAATTTCCTTCTGCTAGAAGAAGAAATTGCTTTTATTTGCTTTTATTTGATCTTGTGGTGTGTTATATTTTGATTATATTTTGAAAATTTAGTTTCTCGTTTCTATCATTGATTTAAAAACACAGGCATAAAGAAAGTAAGTAATCCAATTTCACCTCAGAAAAGAGTTTTTTAAGTTTATTTGAAGTAAGATTACTTTACCACCGAGTGTTTAGATTAATGGCAACAACAAAAAATGAAATTGCCAAAAAATAAAATATTTTTATTGTCATATTGAATGATCTTCGTTGACAAATATGTTCTATGTCCTTGAAAATAAATATAATATTGTTATTGTCAATTTGAATGATCTTCGTTGACGAATATGTTCATGTCCTTGAGAATAAATATATTGCAGAGCTGTCAGAAGCTGCACTGCTGCAGATTAAGGATAGAGGTTTTATCAAACAGGTTTTTTTGAAAAATGATTGTCAACCACCACTTTTTACAATTATCAGCAGGGGTGGAGCTGAAGCCCCTGGCTCGATGGCACTCTTCTCTTATAGCAGCTTAGGAGTTGTGGTTTTAATTCAGTTTTAATTTCTTTGTAGAAAAGTTTTTTTAAAGGATAGTTTTTATATTTGATTGAAAATAATGCCGTAGACTTGTTTCTGCAAAATGTCTGGAGCATTGATTTGTGACTAAATTGCCTTGTTAGTAAATTATAATTTCGGTTTCTTTCATGCATATATTCTTTCGTTTTGTAGATTTTGAAATTCCGATAAGATGTTTGCTCGGCCGAATTATTTTTAGCTTCACCTGCAACTGGTGTGCTCGTGTAGGCGGAGTTACCGCGTACATAATTAATGATGAAATTACTCATACCATCTGCCTTCACAGAGCAATTACTTTTCCCGAGATTGTGTCTCTATTTTATCTGAAAGTTTTCTTCAAAAGAATTCTATGTTCATTTAAAACCAATAATGCAGCCATTTAAAAAATAGGTTCGAGGAATTATTCTCATAATTTTTCAAGCTAATACCACACAACCAATGAGCAGGCTTATTTTTGATTCGAGCGAACTACTTGTTTGCCGCAGTGTTATTTCATAGCTACATTAGTTATGTAGTTATTTAATTAATGATTCGAATAAGAAACATTTTCATGATTTTACCTTTATGTTGTCACCGAGTAATGTCTGGTGTGTTGGTACTTTTCAACATATATTCATTGTGTATAATGACAACGATGATTGAATAAAGCATTGTTATGATTGTGGTAATTTAATTTTGATTGGTTCATTTTAGGTCCATATTTCCAAAACAAATGTACCACCAAGGCATGACGGGAAAAATTACTCCTTACACGAAGATGAATGGGTCTATTCCTTCACCTTCCAAAACGACACCTCGTTTAAAACAACCTTATCAGTATTCAAGCCCTGGGGCTCAAAGTCTTGCAAGTACGACAATGTCACCCGACTACACCTACCAATCACTTGGTGCATACAGCAACAATAACAATAACAATAATAACTCTATCTATGGTAGTGACCCAAGCCAATTGATCAGTGACGATGCGTCACCAATAGCGAACACATCACCTTACAACAACAGCGCTTGCTCCTTAAGTCCAGGTACACCAACGTCTTATCAAAATGGGACAGTGAACAATTCATGGCCTTATCACCAATCTTCAATGAGCAACTTCAGTGATACTTCGAGTCAAATGCTAAGCCATGTTCAAAGCAGGCCGCCATCTGGTGGTTATACGTCCAATAATAACACATACGCAACTTTGACAAATGGAATGTGGAATGGAATGGGTCTTGGCGATAGCTCTTCTCAAGTTGTTCCTCATGGCGAGCACTCAATGAAAGTTGGTTAATTATTTTTATGTAAAGGTATGTATTGGATCTATTTGTTGTTGTTTTTTAAATTTATTTTTGTGTGCGCTGAATTTATGGGGTCAAAAAGGTTTTGTATGTGCCTTTTATGGGGTGCTATGCCTACCATGTGTACCCATGCTTTTTAGTTGCTAAAACCAAGAAGTAGCTTTAAAACATTTTGTTTCGGTAAAGACAGCCACGACGGCTATAACGTTATCAAATTTTGGATTTTTATACTAGGTTTTATTTTGATTTAATACAATTCAACAAAGTTGAAATTAAAAAAAAGAAACGTGTGATATTTTTCTCAAACGTACAGCATCAAATTGATAAATTAATCTTTGTTTCTGATCACAATATTCAACTTAGAAAAATTGTGTTGATTGCAGTTAGTTTGAGAGAAAATTCGATGTAAATATGATTTGTAATTTTCATTGACCAAAGATACCTATGAATTTTTTAACATTCTGGTAGCCGGTGCTTTTCGATGCAACTGTTTCTAGACAAAGATAAAGCCGCAATGATAGGGAATCAACCTCAAAGCTTAACGATAGAAATGCGATTACCAAGAATTTTCTCTCCACATTCATTCAACATTCTCTCATTTATAATTTATCGTTGCTATTGACAAAAACAAAAACAGTATTAATTGATTGTATGCAAGCAATTTCTAGCTTAGTGGGTCAAACTTACTCACTGTAATCATTTCTTTGCCATAAGACTTCGGTACAGCATATCATTTACCAAAAAGTGTTTTAATTCGGTTGATTAAACGGTTAGTGGGTTTATATTAATCTGCTGATTAATATATTAGTATGTTTATACCAATGTATATATCAATCACATTTTAACGGGTTGATTGATCATTTGGCGGGTTTATTCAAATATTTCTACCGAATTACGTATATTACCGAATTGCGTAGGCTAACTGATGCAGTTCCTGATGCAGTTAAAACCGGTTAAAACTAAAAAATATTGCCCTGATGCAAATTAAATTTTTTTCTTCTTTCCAATGACCTTTAATCGTTTATTTTACGAAGAAGCATTCATATAATAAAATATTCAAACACATAAAGATAAATCACTTCTCTTGAGTATTATTATGTATAAAAGCCATTTGATCGAGTGATTAAGCTGATTGATCGTTTGATCGTGTGATTATTAACACACCAATCAACCGAATGATATCAACTCACCCATCGTTTGATAATGATATAAACCTATTAACCAATTGAAAAAAGCTTTATAGAATGATTCATATTCGAGAGAAATACTGTTTGGAAACGGGATGGAAACCAGTTAGGGATGTATATTAATAAAATTGAAATGAATTCTAAATCGATTGAAAAAGTAGGTCAAGTATAAAAAGGTATCTTGACCTTAAAAAACTGCAACATGATATTTCAGAGACTCTCGTGAATGCACGCCTGAACATTTTTACATAAGAACAAACTTTATAAGAAACGGCAGACTGAGATTTGGATCAAATTTTTGATATCTCAGAAATTACTTTCGTTAAGTAACAAAAGGAAGTTTTTGAGAAGGGTAAGGAGTATAAAGATTATAAAAATTGTTCCAGAAATATGAACAAATTCAGGCTGAAACTGAAGGAAGCTGTTCTTGAAATTAAAAAGAAACTTATAGTGACTGACCTTTTGCAAATAATTTTGAATTGGTCCCATGTGGTTTTTGGACAGCTGTTTTGTTGGAGGACATCGGAAGATCGGTGTTCTTCAGATCCTTCAACTGATGCGTGTTTTTTCAAATTCACAGCATGATGAGGACTTTGACTGATAAATCGTAATATAATGGTGTTTGCACCTGCAATTCAGTTTAGGAGAATAGACATGAAGCTGTTTTAAAGAAACGACCTGTAATAGGCATAACTGTACGGTTTAGAACTGTGCTGAAACAACACTGCTAATAAAGTTTAGTCCCAAGACAAAATAGGCTTTGTTGGTAACTTCATTTTGTTTGGTGTTTGAACTAACCCTGATGCGCCCTTCCTTAAAATAAAAATGTCTATTATGTTAAATTGTGGTAATGATAATAATTTTTCTGATAAAAGGTCTAATTGTGTTTTAAATGAGGCGTGATTTTCACAGAAACAATGAAGAAAATATTTTCCTATCGAATTTAAAATTTCCCGCCGAAATTTAATGTTCATCATTTGCTCTGCATTTATTGGAGTATGTGATGATTTCTCCTATCTTAGTGCGATGGTCCGTGACAGATTTTTCGCTGCTTGTCTTGCATGACCGATTGGTTGACACGACACTAGATTGGTAAACGTGACGACATGCTTTTCTGGATTATTGACACTCTTTTAACAAAACATTTTTTTCTTTCATTTTAGGATGTTGCATCACTGGAAATTCGTTCTCAATCTTTGATCAAAGATCATCCTGAATTTAAGCAAAAATATAATATCTTGTTTTTGATTCTTACTTCGCTACCTCCAAGAATGGTTCTGATTGAGAAAATTGAAGATAATTATGGGACACCAACATAATTATGGAACACCAACGAATTTTGAACAGTATAATTAGTTAAAACAAAAGTGTTTGTAAAAGTTTGTTGACGTTGACGTACGTTGGCAAATAATTATTTATCGCCGCATTGTAGTGGGGGAAATTTTGATGTTATGCTTTTTTAAAAGAGTTCTGGCGATGAAGGCACTGTAGTTTTTATAGTTTCGCTGCTTTCTTTTTCTCTGCTTTTATCAATGCCAATTTCGCAAAACAAGGTGTTGTTTACGAGCTATGGCCTATGTCATATTTTAAAAACATAACATTTATTTCCCACAATTGACTATTATATGACGTGGTATTATGCCATGGTCATCGATTCTAAAAACATGAAATCTAAAAACAGCATTAATATTTCTGAGATCTTACGCACCGGTTCGGGTGACAAAAAAGACAATTTATATTTGCATGGCTGTAGCTCAAACTCTGTGAGGCTATTGACCTCAAATTGTACTCAAAGTGACGTCCAAAGAGCAAACTTAGATTTTGGGATATAATCCAATCACCCGCGTTCAAGTTTACCTGTCCAAAATTGGAAATTAAAATTGCCTTCTTTCGTGAACTTTTAAGTCAATTTGAAGGACCGTCATTCATTTTCAGTTCAAATTTTGACATTAAAACAATCTTGTTGCTCCAATACCAACTTGGGAGTTTGACAGGGTGTTTATATGAAAGCTCATGAATAAGGAAAATTTTAATTTCAAGTTTTGGATATGTGAACATGCTTTCAGATAAACGGATGGCATTCTAAACTCTAAATTAGCTCTTTGAGCATCGTTTTGAGCCCAATTTGAGATTTGTAGTCTCACGGATTTTGAACTACCGCACTGCAAACGGAGGTAGTTTTTTGAGGGCTACCCAGTATATTTCTTCTTTGCTTCTGCTTTACATTATTTTTTTAATAGAAAACAAAATAATATCCTTATTATTTCATGGGTCGCCCATAATATTTTCCCGAAAATGCCTAATTTCTCGGAGGGACGTAAATGCTAATAATATACTGAACAAAGTAACTTTCAAAACTGCGATTGGCAAATTTATTTTTTCAATGCTTTGAATGATGATATTTTTAGTAAATCTAGATATGAGTATTATTATATTGAAAATATCAATGTTTTAACAAATAAGTATTCTTAATTTCGAAAATCGTTACTAATAAATTTGAATTTTCTCTCTAAGAAGTAGGGAAAACCGTTGCACATTCTGCTCATAAAACATCTAAGTGACCCCATGGCATGGTAGAAAAACACCGGGGGAATGTTTTTTTTATTATTCATTGTGATATGATTTTTTTGGTTTGTCAGTTGAGGTTTGTCAGTTGTGTCCAAATATTTGGTGTTATAAGTAAAGTAGGGAAAAACCCTTCAAAACAGCCAAAAATAGATCTATAATTATGATGTAAAATTGAACTTCTGAGGTGCGTTACACAATTGAATAGAATATAATGCAAATGAATAGAAAATGATGAATATAATCAATAATTAACTTTTATGATTATACTATCATTTGTAATTAAAATCCTTACTACGTAATAATTATAATCTTCTGGAATATTCATTTTTAGTTAAAGTTGTCTATCTTAGACAAAAACTGGTGTTTATAACATAAGGGTGTAAATAAATGCATTATTACCTACATGTAAATAGGTTGGCACAACCTGTCTTATTGGTTTTATCTATAATAATATTGACTGATGATAAATTTATGTCAAAGTTGTGTTATCTTGCATTGTTTTTGATATTTTGTTCATGAAATCTCGTTTGTGTATTATGTACGAATCCTATCACCCATCGTAAATTATCTCAAAATTTGTTGTTTTTGGTCTACTACAAATATCTTTTCAGGCAACCTTTTTGACCGTTACCCGACCAAAAGTAAATGATCATTTGCTGACATTCTCAATGGACCACATGCAGTAATGCAGGAGAGAGAGGCTAAGGTAGGCAGTTGCCCCTCACCTTAAGCTTAAAAATAATTGATTTTATTTAGCAAACATAATAGCTGAAATCTCTTTTGTAAAAGCGTTGAAATCATTACATGGGAGCATGGAATCATTTTGGAAGTATCTGGTATGACATGTAGATAAATGAAATGTGGCAGGCATCTTGGAGATAGATCCAAAGTAAAGGGAGGGGCATGTTAAACATTTCATGACTCCCAAACGGCTACTAGTTGGCCATCTGGCCAATCCAGGGCTGAAAAGCCAAAAAGTTAACAACTGGTTTTAGTTTCAGTTCAGTTGTGTCTAAATTAATAAATGCCCATGTGCGAATAAAAATTGAATAGATATTGGTGCGGCTCTCGAAATGTATCCAGTAGTGAGAGGTGTAGAAGTGAATCAATCGATTGGGGGCTCTTGCGGGGTCGATTTCCGAGCGCGAGAAATTTTGTTTAAGTACCTTGTCGTTTGTAAGGAGTAAACAGGAATATAGACATTTTTCGAGCTATCATTGCAGTGATGGAATTTTAAGGCACCCATCGCAGCTCACTGCTAAATATTTATAGGTTTCAATTACTTGGTCTAAAAACATTGCTGTTTTAAAGTACAATGTATTTGTCACCTAAAATCGATGTATTTTTAATGAAATGTGTCTGTTGGTTTCTGGGGTTAATTTTTTTGCTCTGTTGGCAAATTTAAAAAATTAATCTCTTGATATTTTCAATCTGCGTATCAGACATTTCAGTATGTAATGGAGTTTTTTATCTACCGGGTGAACCAAAACAAATATCCCGGTTTGTAAAACTGTATCTTGAAATCTGTGAGACTAAAAATCTCAAATTGTGCATAAAACGACTTCTGAAGGGGAAACCTAGAGTTTGGGATATCATCCTGCCATTTGCAGCCATATTTACCAGCCCAAAACTCAAATTAAAATTTCCTTTTGCTAAATAATCTTAATAAATATCACAAGTTTTGCCAAGGTGCGGAACAAAATTTCATTACTTTACGTTGCTTTAGGTTACTTTACGTTCCTTTACGTTACTATATGTTACTTTACGTTACCTTGGGTTATTTTACGTTACTTTACTTTACGTTACTTTACTTTACGTTAATTTACGTACCTTTCAGAATTTTCAGAATTTTGTCTTATGGTCGCACCACGCTTTAAAACCTTCTGCCGGGTAAAGCCAGTCGATTGGGTCGTTGAGAAATACGCAAAAGTACCAGTGGAAAACATTTTCTGACGACTATAACGACACAAACGAGGCTAATGACTGAGTCGGGGAGGTAGAAAAATCCCAGGGGGAGAACTTGCCAAGTTTCATGACAGGTATGCGAGTTGCTTTTTTGAAAACTACCAGAAAATTATTTTGTTGAATATTCCAAAATTAAAAAAAATATCCTTCCATGTGCAAGACCCAAAAGAATTTTGACGTTTTTTCATTCTTTTGCAGCAAATATCCTCAAACAATATTTTGAATCTTCGGCAACCCGAAAAATACCAAAACTCCAAGCTAAAACAATTTCTTGAAATTTTAGCAAACTAAAAAAAATACTGACATTGTAGCAAGACCCTAAAAATTACAAAATGGTAAAATTGACAAAATCTTGACCTAAACAAAATTTTTGCGGCCAGATCCCTCATGAGCTTGAAATCTTTGTATTGCTGTAACTTTGACAAAAAATTATATACAAATGTAAAAATTGGTTCTCACACTAAACCTTGCTTGCAGAATCTGATTCAAGAATCAAAAATTCAATATCTCAAAAATTTGACAAATTTTCATCGTGCCCCATCGTGGGAGATTTGTGGATTTATCCATGATTTATCTCGACTCGAAAAGGTGGATTGCTTTTGCCGAAAAGGCTCTTGGTTCTCTGGTCCGTATTTTCCTTTCTCTTTTTTACGTTATCTGTTTTAGTCTTTTTTACAGTGTTCTTTTCCTCGTGGTGTTTCAAGATGGCGCACTTCGATCCACCCGTTATTCAAGATAACCCTGATGGTTGGGGACCTTGTGCAGTTCCTGCCCAGTTTAAAGACATTCCATATCAACCATTTTCAAAGGGAGATAGAATTGGAAAGGTAACTATGTCCATCATAAACATAAAATACTTTTGCTTTTATTTTTAAGTAGGCTGCTGGCTGGTATGTAAGAAAACAAATGTCTCCACTTTTTTCTTTTATTTATATATCATCAGGCCTAAATTTTAAATAAAAATGTCTACTTTCTACTATAGTTAGAGTAGAGCCTAACACTTCCATGCTAAAAACAAGGCAAGAAAGAGTTGAAGAACGAAGGCCAACAAACAGAAGTTGCCAGACTATAAAATTTTATTTTGGGCCAGAACAAACATCAGCCTGCAGAAATAATGCAAGTTAAAACCCATCAAAATTTGTCACAATTCTTTTGAAAACTTGTAGTGTGCTGTAAATCGTGCAGTGTCTAAAACTGTACAGCAAATAGTATTTTGGCTACATCACTGCTGATTGCTTAAAACTCTTCTCCTAAAACACTTTCACATCTAAAATTGCTTTTACTCCATCCATCCCTAAATTTTTCTGCCAACAATTCATTCTTTTAAACTGAAAATTGCTGTTTGAATGGCCTGTACTAACACCTTTTGACAGGAAGTTTCAAATAATGCCTCTTGTATGTTCTGTTAAATTCCCCCAATAGTTTCTGCCATATGTTTTACACTAAAGTCATTGTTGTCAGTGATTTTTTGTTGCCATTTGGCTATGGTGGGAATAAATTTAGTCATAAATCCTTGGATTAGCCCCCTCAAGTAAGCCCCCTCAAATGAGCCCCCCAAGAGCTGATTTTTTCAATAAAATCCCTGATAATTGGTTTGAACCTCTGAAGTAACACAATATTTGATGCTTCCTGTTATCCTTAAAAAATGCTAATTTCTATTGAGTTATTTTGAGGTGATTCATAAAAAATAATATTCCTGCAGTTAGTTCTAATTGTTATTGAGTTGTTTGAAGAGATTAACTGGCTGTTTTTATGGGTTATGCAATTAAAAAGTTAGAGAAAATAAGTTGATGTAATTTTGAATGATGTATTATAAATAGAAGCTGGAAGATTTTCAATTTTACACATACTTTCTCAATGTATCCTGCTTTGTTGAGTGCAATTGTACACCTTCCGGCCGAAGGCCTATAACTACTTGAAATGCACCCTGGTAAGAAGGGCATTGTCCGACAACTTGTAGTTCATATGTAAAAGCACACTTTATAGCATGTAAAATTCTAACTTGGTAAATACACAGTTTCTGCAGGTAAATGAACTGTAACTGATATATTTGTTAGCTGAAGATGCAATTAAGCCATAATTCAGTATTTCTGTAATTTTAGATTTTATAATTGTAACATAATTGTATAACTTTTTACTTTTAATTTTTGACTTTTAACTTAGATTCTACGTTTGGGGGTCCTTCTGCTTTTGTATATTATAAATGATATTTTTATGAAAAAAATTGAATTAAATTGAATTAAATAATATACAGAACAATTGTTGGCGGTGGTGGGAATTGCATAATGACTTTTGAAATTAAGTGACATTAGAACAACCTGCTATGACAACTGATTATTTTATTTATTTTAGGTAGCAGACTGGACTGGTAGTGCTTACCAAGATCGAAAATATACCAGTAAGGATTGTCGTTAGTTATTGAGAGAATTTTTTACACTGCCTAAGCTCTTCTTTGATGGCTGTGCATACATTAAAATATTATTTTCTTTATTGTGGATTTGCTTACAATATAAAAACAATTAGTGTAGGTTTTAAAAATCAGTTTGTCAGTTGGTAACATTAATCTTTTGAAGAAACAACTGGTAACTTTAAATGTAGTAATGCTTGTATGGGGGTAATTATTCTTCACAGTGCTGCACTATTCCACTAAGGAAAAATTCTCATCACATGGGGAAGAAAAATAAAACCTAATTCCTTGCTAGGGAAAAGTAATAAATTATTGTGAAGAATATTTACTTAAATTTTTTTTGAAAAATAAATAAATTCATTCTTTTTTTAAATGAAATTATAGATAAATATGCATCACAATTTGGTGCTGGAACACAGTATGCATATTATCATGAAGGTGATGATTCCAGTTTCCAGTTGGTTGATACTTCTAAACCACACAAGACAGCTTATCAAAGGAACAAACAAAGATTTAATAATGTAAGTTTTAATGTTTATTTTTTGTTACTTATTTATCAGTAATTACTCAAATGTTTTTAAATTCTTAAAGTTTTTATCATTCTTAGTAGTATATATTCAATATGAACATCTTACTAAAAAAAACAGTCTGGGACTTAGTTTGTTGTTATGGTAGCTCATTGAGCAGAACAGAATTGTATCATTTCATTGTCACTTCTGTTAATCAAAATTTGAAGTCTTCTTAATTCTAGCTTTCTATTTACAAATATGTACAAAGGAAACTAATCTACATCGATTAACAAAAGACACAAATAAAGGAAATAATTTACCAAGTATTACACGAAAAGGATCTTTTTGGGATATTTACAGATAATATTCACAGAAAGACTATAGATTCATTCATATTTACAGACATTACATTTACAGTTTTGACCATCCCATTATTTGATCATTCGTTTGAAAATATTCAGATTATCTGCTGTCTTGATTTTATTTGGGTTTTTGATTTGATTTTATTCCATTCCAAATTTGAGGCCCAAGGGACCTTAGACTATTAGAGCCAAAAGTTACTTGGTTTGGTCTGTGATGCTGTAAGTCAAAAGGTTGTTGTAACAAGTAGTTTGATGATCTTGATTTAAAGATGTCCTGCATAAATGAAGGATTGAGGCTCTAAAGTGTTTTGAAGATTTCCACACATAGGACCTTCAAACGGAAAATATGCATTGTGCACCTACTTGACTTAAGTAACTCACTATATGAACTTGAATGATCATGATATAAAAATCTTAAATCTTGTTCTTGTATTTTTTCAATTCTCTGCAAGGAGGCCGCTGATGAAAAACATCAAACCAAAGGACAGTAATTAAAATTTGAGTATACAAAACTTGCAACGAGAGTTTCCCTCTCTTTGAAACCGGTAAATGACTTAAGTTGCTTTAAAAAATTTAGCTGCGTTGCAGCTTTTCTGTAAAGTTCAGAAATATGTCGTTCAAAATTCAATTTACAGTCAAGCTGAACACCTAGGAGCTTCACTGTTTCTTCAGATTTGATTGTTTTGCCCTGAATATTCACATTCATTCCACAAGTATTTGTCCTATCTTTCTTTATTGTAAGAGCATGAAATTTGTCGGGATTTGCAATCATTTGATTTTCTTTTAGCAACAATACCTGCTTCCTCTTCCAGTACCCTGATCAAGTTTCAGTCTTTGAAAAGTATACAAGTGTGTTATCATCAGCGTAATTATGTAGCGTTGCGTACTTTATAAATAAAAAAGGTCATTCATATATACGTTAAACAAAATAGGACCAAGAACAAAGCCTTGAGGTACTCCTGACAAAATTGTCTGATAAGAACTGTAAGTGTTATTAATATTGGGTGCTGAGGTGGTAATCCCGTGTTCTTATTAACTTTAAAATGTCAGGGGTCCTCCATGGGCAGCTCAAACCACGAACCTTCTTCTGTATCATTGGCGCGATGTTGTCAAAAACTTTATCCAAAATGCTTTCAAATATGTTGTATGCGCTTTCTGCATCAGCCTTGTGGCATACTTTTTGCGACGTTTCAGATACGAAAAAATATAGACCAGGGGCATTTCCATCGAAACCATATGCATGAAGTTTAGCAATGAGCAGATCATGTGGGATACAATCCAAAACTTTTGATAAGTCCATTAGGATAACACCTATAATGTAGTCATTGTCAAGTTTCATTCTCCATTCCTCAATCCTGCGTATCAGTACATGCTGTGTTCCATATGCCTTCCTATATGCTGCTTTGAAGACTGAGAGAATTTCATCTAGATAGGGCATGAGTTGATTTTTCAGTACTTTTTCAAACACTTTAGAGAAAGTATTAAGAATGCTAACAGGTCGAAAATATTTCCATGGTGCGATCAGATTCTCCTTTATCTAAAGGGCATACTGCTGCACGTTTTCCATTATCTGGAAATCTATGGTTGCATATGCTGCTGTTAATGGAATTCGTTTAGGGCACAGTAAGCTTGTTTGCTGCTTAGGAGACGAGTTTTGGTGGGATACAATCTTCACCTGTCGATTTTTTTCCATCCAGAGACTCAAGTAATTCTGAAACAAATCAATTCTCTACTTTATGGAAAGAAAACTAATGGAAATTGTTTTCAGGATTTTGTGTGATGGCTAAAATGCTAGCATGATTCTTATATTGTTCAAGTATAAGACAGATTATTTTTCGACCATCAACTGTTGTCATAGTATCTGCTACATTGAAAGGTTTCTTGCCACTTGTTTTCTCTACAATGTTTATGTAATGATCATTAATATTTCAATGTTTATGTAATGATCATTAAATATTTCAATGTTTATGTAATGATCATTAAATATTTCAATGTTTATGTAATGATCATTAAATATTTCAATGTTTAT
>JAYJMH010013000.1:0-47857 GCA_036873815.1 Phacellophora camtschatica | reverse complement strand
TTGATCATTTTTAATGTAGATTGCAGTAAAACCTTTTGTCACAGGTGTTAGAAGTATCGTTATTTTCATAATTGTATATCATTAATTCATGCATTTTTTGTCCAATTATCTTAAATATTCCGACAGCAGGGTAGACAGTTAACCACATTGCCATCAATAGAAGTCGAAGGATCTAGGGTAAAACGCCTAGTTTAATATAAAAAAAAACAAATTTTTCAGAAATTTATGTTGTGCAATAAGTTAATTTAATTGCCGATACCAGTATATGAAGATGGAAAAATGGCAAAAGTAATGGTACACGATTTTGAGGCCCTTTTTAAGCTGAGGATCTAGGCAGATTGCCCTTCTGCCACCACATCAGCACCACGATGATTTTGATTTGAAAATTATTTTACAGACAGTTCTAAAAATTTTTACATCGAAGACGTAAATTTCTAAATAAATAAAAACTGAATTCGACAAGTCTCTGAAGTTCATTTTCTTCAATTTTCCATGTAATTTTATAAAGAATGCGTTATTGTCAACAGCAACATATGATTGCTGATAACAAAAATGTTTGTTTGCCAAGAATTAATTCATCTTGCTTTTTAACTAGGCAGGCGTTCAATAGTAGGATGAAGGTTGGAGCCGCCAAGCTGCTAAGTGTCAGTCAAACGCGCTCACAAGCCGCTTAAAATCCTCAAGAACCAACGCAATAAACAAATTTATTCAAGCTAATTCATATGATGTGGTTTAAAACTAAGTTTCCACATAGCTATAAGTGTTTGGGCAAATGTCGCATAAACTAACTGCCTGAAAAATAATACCATGACAAAGCAAAATATAAAGGTCTAATAATGCAGCTACAATCTACAGCCAGCCCACCAGTAGGTCCTTCTTCGTACTCTTATTGTTGTTTTTGCTGTTGACAATAAGCGTGCTGCACAATTTATATCCATCCGGGCAAAGAATGATATTTTTTTTATTCATACAATTTTTCCTTGATTTTAAAATATTGTTAATGTTAATGTTCATCATGGGTAACAGGACAACCCAAAACAGGGTGTTTCCCAAAGTCAAATTCTGTGCGTTACATCCTGCTCCAAAACAGGTAATACAAATACTGTTTTACAACATTAATTGCTCAGTCACAGAATAGATCTATGATTATTATTTCGATACTTCAAGAAGGCACAGCTTGTGAATCGGTCTCACGAATTCCGATCGATTGGTTTTCACTCTTACTGACCGTACCAAGCCGTCTCTTATTGGTATCACTTCAGTGACTCGTGCCAACGACTAAAATCCTCTTGGTGTTGTTTTGTCTATCACTAACACAACATCATCGAATCCAAAATTACGCTTGATAGTTTGCCATTTTTGTCTAGTTTGCAAATACTCTCTGGGCCACCTTCTCCAGAAAACATCAGCAAGATATTGCACTTGTTTCCATCTATGTTTCTCGATCTGATGACTCGCTCTCAGACTCCACCCATATGAGATGCCTTTGGAGGATTTGGTTTCCTTTTGATGTCTTGTTTCAAGAGAAACCTATGAACTCTATCGTTATTACACTTTTTAATTGCCTCTTTTAGCTCTTTATTTCCACCAGTAAAATTTGTTCCATTGTCTGATCTTTTTTCTCGTGGTCTACCTCTTCTTGATATGGACCTTGTCAGTGCATGCAGAAATGAGCCACTCTTTTTTCTATAATCCAGAACCTTTCTCTCATCAAAGACGTTTTCGACGCTAGAGTGACCGGAAGCTTCATGATAGTGTAGAACTATCAGATTCACGACTTGATGGAGTTTCAGCAGTATTATAGGATCCACTGCAAAGCATTTCTCCAAGCAACACTGAATTTAATTTTCTCAAAGAACTTTATTTTTTAACGACTGCTTCCTTTGATATCAGCATTTTGATTTCTTTTGAATGTGCTTCTTTTTGCATTTCACGAACAATAAATCTTTCTGCTTGCTGAATTTCGTCCACATTCAATCTTCCTGTAACCAGTTCTGTGCATCCTTGGCGTCTTCTAATTTTCCAGAGGAACCATTTCAGGTACTGAATAATATATGCCATAGCTTTCTGCAGTCCGATCCAACTAGACGTCCTAGGATGCATTGAGTGCAACAAACTACCATGATTGATATCAACGGCAAATGATTTAAACGATCTTTTTATCACTGTTTCATCTTCAGAAATGGGCTCCACCTCTGGAATGTTTTCTTTCCACTGCTGGCTTTCTTGCCACAGTGTTATGGAAATTATATCCCTATCTCATAGTTCTAGAGAATATGTTGGCGGTTGAATTTTACTTTTAGAAGCCTCCCAAAACAGCAAAACAGCAAAAAACACTATCGAAATATCCAGATATCAAATTAAGGCCTAGCTTTCTATTAAAAAATCAGATCAAAATCCAAACTAAAGCCAACCAAAATCCATAAACAATATGTTCACCAAATGTGCGTTCGCTCTTACCTCTAGCATTTCTACAATAATTCTTAAATTTCGCGTGGCAATGAATCGTCCGTGATGATAACAACATCTCATTCTTTAATGCCATCTCCTTTCTTCTTACTGACCTTCTGGTAACGTTCTCAAAGATCCATCAAATATTCATTATTATTATTCCAAAATTATTCCAAATTATAGTAATTAGTCCAAAAGAAATATAAATTCTTCCTTTTCCTACATTTTCTTAACCAATTTCGAGAAACTAGAGAATCGAAATTCTGAGCATTAACAAGTACTGCACAAAATTGATCAAGCCTTCTCCGTGATCCATCTGAAAAATGGAAAGATTTTCTCTACGCATTGACCATCCATAGACAACAGTTTTTTGACGGAATTTTTTTAAGCGTCATCATAAAAACGTGAAAACTAAACTGGCAATGACATTTAATTAAAAAGAGCACTTTTGGTAATTTTTTCAATTTGGCAATTTTGTAATAATTTTTTTCAAAATTGTAACAATGCGAATTAATCTTTTAACCCTTTAATCTTTGAAAAAAATCGTGATTATAGAAGGGCATATTTCATTTTTATCGGAGAAAAAATGGGCACTTTTCAATTTTTCACTTAAAAAGGACACATTTTTCAATTTCAAGGGCACTTTTCCATGTTTCCAAAAAATTGGGATGGGCATGTGCCCCCAGTGCCTCCCCCCCGGTTCCTACATCTCTGCACTTCTGTCTGATGAATGTCGGAAGGCAGGTACACTTTCCTGAATTTTTTTATTGCCAGTTTAGTTTTCACGTTTTTATGCTGAAGCTTAAACTTGGAAGTGCGGAGGCGCCTATTTTCTTGTGACACACTTTTAAACTTCCCCTAACCCTGAAACTTCCCCTGTCCCTGAAACTTGCTGACTTTAGTATGAGTCTGTGGATAGTCCCTTGTTTTCAGTTTGGATGACGGTGAGACGGCGGGCAAAACCCTTGCAACATTGCTCATCACGCTTCCAGAATAGATGTATTTAAGCTTTGGTACGTAAACTAAAATCATGGCCAGTACAAGTAGAAAGTTTGAAGGAATTTACAGAATCAGGTGAGATTTTGAGATTTTATTTTTAATCTTTGTTTGGGCCTAAAAAAGCTGTAAAGACATGCTTACTGTTTTATAACAAACCAACTAGCTAGTAGCTGAGTAAAAGAGAATAGATATTCTAATTACATCAAAAATTAATACTTACTTTTATACCAATTACTCACTTTTATTGAATAAAAATAAAATGAAGTGTGACTGACTTAAAAATTTTTTTTTCATTGTATCTAGTCGACAGTATGTATGTATGATAGGGGAGACTAAGCTACTGTAAGCTTCTTGACTCGACAAACAGTGAATGACTGTGTTTGATTTAAGATTATATTTTATATTAGAATAAAATAAATAAATAAAATCAAAATATGCACAAGTGGAAAGAAAGAACAGACAGAAAGACACACAGAAAAACTTTACAGTGCTTTTTTGTACAACCACATTTGCTATGGTTTGACACTGTTTGGGGCGAGTGCTGCAAAGACAAACTAATGTACCCAAAATAATCTTATGAGAGCTGTCAGACTAATGTATTTAAAGTGAAAAAAATGTATTCAGGACCATTGTATTTAGGACCTTTTTCAGATGAACAGTTGGTTGACAAATGACAAATTTTGTTTGCCATTTCTGCATGCTCAAAGATTTATTACTTATGCTAAGGTGTAAAATTTGGAATGCCATACCAATTAAAAATCAAAGCAGATCTAAAACTTTTATTTTTCGTTAGAGAATACAAGAAATACCTTCTTGCATGGCTGGTTTATTAAGTTCAATGGCCCTTGTTTATTATATATAACTATAAATTAAACTCCGAAGATATCTGAATAATATGAATTTTAGCCTGATACATGATAATTAGTGAATACATTTGCCCATGTTTGCTGCCACAATAATAACTCCAAAAGGATACAGGCTGGACAGTCTCAAGTAGATTTTTCCTAGTCTCCCCAACATGTCAAACATTTTTTCTTCTCTTTTCGAGCTAATAATACATTGTATAGCAGCTGTTAGAGTTATATATATACTCATACACTCAATGTGAATTGACAGAAATTTCAGAATTATAAAAACTGCAACATTTGGAGGCAAGCAAGCGTACTTGATTTTATATGCAATACATTTTATCCAAAAGGTTTAAAAAAGTCTTTATTTACTGTTTGTTTCTTGCCTCTCATGTTTTTGATCAAGTTCCATTGTATAGCTAAAAGAAAAATATTATATTCAAATTCATCATTGGGATTTACCAATAAGGAGAAATCATTGTCCCACCTTTAAGAAACTGCTTTTTGGACCGACTTCAGGCTATTGTTTTTCAATGATTAACTCATTGTTTTCCTATTGTTCTGGTCTGAATTCAAGGTCTCTGTCTCTTCTATTTGTTTCTTAAAGGCAGGATTCTACATACTCACTTGATCACTTTCAAAATCTTGACAAACTTGTTAACAATTGATGATTCAAACTTAAGGTTACTGCCCAGCTTTTGCTTTAGTGAAATTGATTTTGATTTTTTCATTTTCATAAACTTTTAGTTTCAAGCTATTATCAGTTTTTTATGTTGCTATCAACTTCTGGAAGCTTTACTTTTTTTATGTAAAAAATTGAAATGGAAAATTTGAAGAAGAAATTTTACACAAACAGGAAAAGGGAAACAATAATCAGTTCACCTCCTAAGACAAAAACCTGTGTCTATTAATTCCTTTTGCTTTGTGATGTTTGGAAGTTGGAGGCAATCTGATATCCACTTTATTTACTCTAAATTTACGTGAGGAAAGCTTATTTTCAATCAGGATTAGTACCATTTTCAATGCGACCACAAAACTAAGTTTTTTGCATAACATAATTTCTTGATTGTATGGAATTGCTAGCCTGTACCCAACAGACCAATCAAATAAGGTGATATTTGACACAGTGGCATATATCACATTGAGCCATAATAACATTTCTGAGTTGTTTGAATTTTAGAAGCTGCAAAGTCATGATTAAGGGATTTGTATTATATTTTAATTGTGAACTTGAGAATAACTCATAATGATTACAAACAACAGATTGCCTGATAACTAATAAACTCTTTCTGATTTCAAGATATGAAGGAACTTCTTCTTCACTGTGACAGTTCTGAAATAACTCACAGTTCTGAAATAACTCACAGTCATCAATGACACTTTAATGATTTTGGAAGAGACAGTGAACATGCAAATAATGTTAGGGCTTTGTTTCCCCAATTACAGAAGAATTGAAAATGTGTAGTTCTGAAAAGATTGGATTCTAGAAGGCATGATGAGCAGCTCTGTTTTTGATTTTTCAAACTGTTGACTATGAACAATATCTCATGTCATAGCTCATGAATTTTCCTTGAATGAGGTCTCAAATTGTTTGTTAGTTATGAGGCTTTCTATTGCAGGTTATTACAAAGAGTTTTGTACTCGAGTTTTTGGAATAAAATTGCAAAAGCAATGTAAAGTTTATTTGGGACACCAGTATAACTGACTGAACTTTCATTAACTTTTAAAAAGAATGACTCAGAACTTCAGTTGGGCTTCTGTTTGACTGGATAGTATATATATTGCTAGTGTAATTAAAATCGTTTTGATAATACCCTAAAAATTTACTTATTAATTATTACACAAAATTGGTGCATCCAAAAGTATACCAGATACTATTTTCTTGGAATGCCACATTTAATTTGATTTACTAAATGGTTTCTGAAGGTGTTATTGGGCTCCAGGATTATTCTTGTCTGCATTCTTGCACCAACAGTGTTGTTTAATTGTGATTTTGAGGAAAAATAATGTTTGTTGGTGCACATAATTGCAAAGCAATATTTCTATGGAATGAAAAACTTATTATAATGTGACCTGTAAGCACGATTTACCCATTGGCCCCTGAGCTTGCCAACCAATTTGTAATGTAACATTTTGATTTTTATTTAGATTTTAAAAAGATTTTAATTTCTAGTTAAAATAAAAGTTTTATTTATACTTTTTAATGGGTGAGATTTTGGTCTTTTATGAAGAGTTGAGTAGTACTATGAGATTTAAAACAAATGCCTCGAAAGGCCCAAAATCAATTTAGTTACAATTAATCAGCAATAACTTGTTTGATGTTTTTAGAAAAGGAATTGACATTGTGTTTGAATTACTTTGTTTTGTGAAATGTTAGGTTCGTTAAATAGTTACCTCAATTTCATGAAATGCGTAGTCACTATTGAAATCATGAAGCTAAAAAATTGAAAAAGAAACTCAAAATTAGATATAAATGATGACACATGTTTCTAATGATTGTTTTTGCAAATGATAAGACGTTGTATCATTATCATTATTTATAAAGCTCAAAAATATGTTGTTACTTTTTTGTACGATATATGCATTTTTAAAATGCTTAATTGTTGAAACTGCTGTTAAAGTATTGTGGGCAGGCTTACATTTACAAAATTTTCTGATTTTAAAAAGAAAACTTTGGCTGTTTTGATAGAGGAAAACGAGTTTGGCTATATCTTGCATTTTTTTGGCAGTTTCCATAACACTTAATCAGTCTCAGTTAGTTACTTTGAGTCAGTTTCCATAATATTAAATATTATTCTTTAAAAATTGTAAGTAGAAAATTGATGTTTTAATTACCTCACTGTATGATGCATGGTCATGTTCTTCGGCCAAGGACTAAAACAGACAATTAAGTTATCTTTAATCAATCTTTTAACATGGAATAGTCAACAAAATATTTATCAAGCAAAATAATTTCCCTGCGACGAATTCTGCAAGAAATGAATAACAGAATATGTTTTATGTGTGTATCGTAGTTCTAGTGATCATTAACATCATCATATTAAAATAAGATTTCATGCCAATGCAACAATGTTTCATTTCTTAAAATAGACAAACACTTCCACGAATACTCTCAGCGCGACTTTTCGATTGCGTGTTTATCTTCCGTTTTCACAAAATCGACATTCGTTTTGATCGAAAGCCCAACTTTTTCAAAAGACCTATAAACGGATGAAAACAGTAGCGCCATTCCAGTTCAGTAAACGTTTGTAAAATAAAGTTGTTGCGATGTTGAATCGTCAGTGTCACTAGCTTGCTAGGTAAAATTTGGCCAAGGATTTGATTGAGTCTAGTAACAACGATATTACTTAAAGAGCTCCAAACATCTTAAATTTGCTTGGATATACATTATTTTGCGTGAACTTTTGAGCGTCAGTGCCAACATTTCTAAATAACGCTTTTATAGGTTTAAAAGGTCTTTTGCAACCAGCATGCATTGCAAACGTTTTTGGCGTGTGGCGGCCATTTAGACTGGTAGTGTTAGGGCCTAATAGAGCGAGCACAAATTCTGGACTTGAAATCCCTAACTGTTGAAACGAATCTTTCAGAGTTTTATTATCGAATTTCGATTACGAGGCGGAAATCCAAGTCCAGAAATCTTCTTGTACTATAGTATAGCCTTGCGTAAATGTGACGATTGCAATAATGACAACAGACGTCAGCTGGCTGAAATCTACTTGAATCGTGGCAATCATTTTATAAAATGCGCAGAGTCAGGAAACTCATTGTCATGTATCATAGTTTATTTTGCAAAATTACAAATTATTACGTAGTATGGCTGCTAATTTTCTTTTTCACCTTGAACCATGCAAAAAAGTAAATAGCAAAACGCGCGCTTGCAAAAACCATGGATGAAAGACCCTTTACGAATTTTAATGATTCATTGACAAGGTTAAGGTAAAACATTCCATTTTGTAAATACTTGGTGTCCCAAAAATGCTGCGTTTGTTTGAGCAAACAGTAAAATATGTTTAAAATATGAAGATATGTTTGATTTTCTGAAAATATTTTTCTTTGTTGGAATCTTTAATTTTTAAATATTAGAGGTTCAAAGGTTTGAAAGGAGTCTGCTACAAAACACATGTGGCCTGGCTCAATATAAAAAAACCAAGAATAAATTTAAATTTGATGTTTCGGTCGTTATGAATTGCCTAGTTTCAGGCTGTTTTTTTTTTTTTTACCAGGGATATATGTGCACGTGTAGTTTTAAAATGCGAAAGGACGATTCGTTTGTTAAGCAGATTTTACTGTTTAGCGAAACATACGTGGGAACATTTGTTAAAATTGTTACCTCTTGGCTTCTAAGTATTATGCACCATGAGTCCTTCTCCTTTGGAGCTGTGTTGTAAACATAAATATGTGTATAAGTACAATAAAATAATACAATATCGAATTGATTATTTAATAATTCTCATATCTATTTCACTCTTTGTTCGAACAAACGCTGCACCATTTTGGGGGAACACTTTGTATTTGATAACAAGAAAAAGCCCAGTTATCATTTTGATTGTTACCTCTTGGCTTCTAAGTATTATGCAGCATGATCCCTTCTCCTCTGGATCTGTGTTGTAAAACATAAATATGTATATGAGCATGATAAAATACTACAATATCAAATTGATTATTTAATACACTACACGTTATTATCAAGCAACTTCCTACGAGAAACAGTTGGTTGAGATTTGTCAAAAAAAAACCAAGAACAATTTGAGAAACAGTTTAGGCTAGGCTAAGATTTGAAGAAGCATATTCTGTATGTTTATGATGAACATTTGAAGAACAACAGGAGAAACATTTTAGGTTAAAATTATGAGCATAAGGAAAGGCGTATTATCCGTTGATTATTTTTGCATTGCGATTTATATTGCCCGTTTATTTTCCATAGCGTATAGTCGTACGTTTCCTATCACCCACATCTCGACTATTTTTCATCATTTTTTTGGAAAATTTAAAATACAAGTTAAAAAATAGTTCGGTACAAGTTATAGAATAGATTCTTTTTTAATTCCAGTAAAGTTTGGATTTCAATGATTTTGGACGAAAGTGAAAGTTTTAAATAAAATATTTATTTATGTCTGTGTTTTGTTTTGCTGTTTTAGTTATTTAAGTTGATGTAAACATTGGTTGTAACTCCTCTAATATGGTGCGATCAATTGTAATTTGTCATGTGGCAGCAGTAAATTAGCTCAGTAAATTTATATTTATAAGAAAATTATACAGTATAATAAACTACAGTAACCTTGAGTAGATAAATAAACACCTAGTTTATTATTGAATTCTTTTGAGTAATAATTTAATACATCTATATTTAATTCCTTCAGTATGCAGATCACGCATTTTCTTAAAACAAATGTGTTAGGGAGGTTAACTAGTCCTCCCTTGCGAATTAACGGACCATTGTTAGCCTGCCTGCAGAGGTTGAGGCTGCACGTAGGTTAACCATTGTGATATCTTACAAAATAGGATTTAGTTGTAGTGGAGGTAGCGAGGCAAACTATACATGAGATCTACTGCAGAAATGTTTTCAACAATCCATTATGTTTGTTCTCAAAACTGTGGGTGTAAAACCTTATATTTTTTAGTGTAAGGCTTTTGTGTTCACTACGACACGTTTTTGAGAACAGAAATTTTAGTTCTAACCAATGTAGCTAATGTATGCTTTTGCAATGTAAAAGTCATGATATTATTCACTAATTGAAAATTCATTGCAGATATACTGATGGGCAGGATGTATTATCATGTGCTTTCAGAAAAGGTTACTATTGTAGACTGTTTGTTTGATCCACGGATGCTGGCGATGAAGTAGAGATAAAACGATAAAAAACAGAAACGACGCAAAAAACGATAAATTCAACGATATATTTTTAAAAATAAAAATATATCGTTGAATTTACCGTTTTTTTGCGTCGTTCCTATTTTTATATATTATTTGCCTCAATGCTTCATATCATCTTAGCTGCATGCCACCAAGCAAGCAGATAAAAAGTGAAACTGTTGGTAAGTGTAACTGTTGTTGTATCAGATGTTGTACTTTTGTTTTGAGAATATTTATTATTTGAGATGTAATATCGATGGTTTCTCAAAATTTAAGGATGCTGCAAAACATGTTTACAAATTGACATAACTCTGCTTTACATTTGATTGCTGGAAACCTGGGGAAAACTTATGGAAACTTGAACTTCCATTTATCACCAATCCTGGTGATTCACGTTGGGCTGAACACCCAGGGGGGCAGTGACACTTTTGATAGGGGGCGTGTCCTATATTTTTTGGTCTGGGATTTCGATAATATATTTTTGGATCTAAAACTTTTTCTTAAAAAAATATAATTTTAGCTCTAAAATTTAAAAGTGTTATATTTTTGGGTAAAATATTAGGGAATAGCATAGAAATGTAAATAAAAAGATGTTACAGGCAGCAAAATTGCATCATAACATGTGCCATACTGTTATATTTTTGGGTTTTTGTTCCATTATATTTTTGGGTCTGCTCAAGATTTCCTTGGGCACGCCCCCTTATCCGAGTAAGATGTTACTGCCCCCCCCCCCCACCTGGGCTGAACGGATAATAGTGACCAAACAGAAACCAGGCTTTAACCATGTGACCAGGTAAACGTTTTAGTAGGATTCCAAACAACTAACTACCCACTTTGCACATGTCGTTATACCTCACAAACAAGTAAAATCGTGCATAAATGTTAAATGATACGAAATAAAGTGTTTTGGTCGTACCTACATATTGAAAGTTATTCAATAGATTAGTACGATTTGTGTTTGAATTTGAAACCCTAATAGTTAAAAACAGCTTTGTTTCAACAATTTGTTTCAACAAAATTTTTGACAGTTGTTGATAATTTTTTAAAGAAAAACGTCTCACAGAATTATGAGGAAGTCCCCAAGAAGATGTAATTAAGCATAACTTCTGTTACATTAATGCTATTGGGGTTGGGTGCGGCTCATTTTGAAGGTATATATGCATATGCATATACCTTTTGCATTAGCCTAAATATCTGATTAGCCTATACCTTATATGTAAAGTAAAATGCATATTTGATTAGGATACACCTTATAACACGGTAGTCCTAATAGAAAATGTAACTTTTTACAGAAGGTGCCCCAAAAAAAATACATATCGATCCCAAAATTTGTTTTCATTTTTAGAATCCCCATATCCCATACTTTTTCCCACCAATTATAGGTGGGTTTATATTAATTTGGTAGATACAGTGATTTAAAGTTGATCAATATTTTTGGATTCATTTTCCTGTAATTTGAATAATAAAAGACCGTACCAAAACTGAACTTTAACATGCAACTAAACAAGTTTCAGTAAAAGTGAATGCAAAAAGCTACACAGCAGCCACGGGTTTTGTAGCACTAGCCATTTCTTCGTTTGTCTTTAAAACGATGCGTTCTGCCTGTTTGAGTTCTTCGCTGAACCTTACGTAGAATCACATCTCTTTGGAAATGCACACATGTCATCTTTTCTTGGATATGAAAATGATGCAACGGATCCACGTGGATGAAGAATTTTGACTTTAACTTCATCTTTATCTGGAATCTGTTGCATGGCACATCCAAACCACCATTTCTCATTGTTTGTTCAAAGGTCTCGTCCATACCAACACAAGAGAAGCATCTAGTTTTGATCCATTTATCCCAGAGATGTCTTTATAACTCAACGATAATCAACGAATAAACCATACAAATCTACATTTGTATTTATCGTAAACAACAGTTCAAAGGCCAGTTAACTTTAGTTTATTTTACAAAAACAATGTTTAGTAAATGTCTCATGAGAGTTTCTTATTCGTACTATGTCTGAATCATGTCTCTTGAGAGAGTTTGACCTTTGGACTCATAAGGGGCTCGTTTTAATGTTCATAACACTCATCATACACACAGATAACGTAGGAATTGAGCTCATCCCCTTTCAAAATAGCTAAAAACTAACTACAACAACCTTTGTTTCGCATGGTTTTAGGGAAACATTTCCAACTCTGCAACGAAAAGAGATATCATGCAGAAATTTTATATCTCAACCATATCTTCAAGTTTAGAAAATTTCACCAAGATGTGAGAACATTAGGTTTTTTGGTTTGTTGATTCCATATGGAATGACGATAGACAGGAGACAAAGAATGGTAATAAAACAAAATAAAATACTAAAAATAAAATTGCTCTCTACATACTCTACATACATATCTGCCTACATACCCAACATACATACATACCCTACAAAAATTCCCAACATTCGTAATCTACATGCATACCCTACATAAATAGCCTACATACATACCATACATACATACATACATACATACTCGACATACCCAACGTACATACTCTACATTCAATGTAGCGTATATATATTTTTCATTTCATTTTTCGTTTCATCCAAAAGGCACGCTACTCGTTCGAGTGCATTTATCTTGTTTACATACTACGATTATTAATAAGTTAGGAATAAAAAGGAAAACAAATATTACAAGGAAAACAAATGTAACGGAGAGCCACACTGGTGCTCTCTGTCAATAATTTTGTTGATTTTGCAATAAATTCTGCCACTTCTGGTTCCAGTTTATATTGAGTACATGAATTCATTTCCAGGGGATAGATCCATGAAAAGAGAAACTATCACAACAATGAATCAGACAACCCATTTTGAAGCTGGTCGTAGGCTGTGCATTCAATAAGAAAGTGCTTCTCTAACTCGACCTTGTTTAGATTACGATGGGTAGACTCCTTTCTCCACATTAGGAGTTCTATTCCGTCGACCTACTTCTATATTGAGACTGTAATCAATACATCTTCATTTTGTTAAATTCCTTCGAAGTTCATTGTTCCTAATATTTAGTTATGGTTCCCAATAGACACGATACCTTTGTTTATTTTAAGGAATAGCGTTGAGATCTTCTTTTTTTAGCTACCACTGTTTAGTAAATGTTCTTGTTGCTTTTTTCTTGGCTATTTTTTATGTGATTTGTTCAAGTTTTCATTGTAGTGACAAATTTTTCAGAGGAAATCAGGCTCCTTAATGCGCTCTCTAAGTTTAGTTTGTGTTAGTTTAACGACACCTTTTTCGAATGTAACATTATAGGTTGCTATTTGTGTGACATCTTAGAAGCTATAATTTAGTAGGTTAGTAGGTCGCAAGGTAAAATATGGATTGGGAAGATTTCTTTAAATTTAGGTAAAATTCTTTTGTAATAATTTATTTGAATTAAGGTATCATTCGCTATTTTATTTTATTTGTTATCAGTGGTCATTGACGCTAAATACGATATCACAAAAGCTACATTTATATAATAGTTTTGAGCAATATTTTCGACTTGATGTCTGTTTATGTCGTAGCTTGGCAATATGGCTAGCCCTTTTTGTGTTATTAGTTGAATAGACTGTATGCTGATTTAAGACCCTATGGGTTATTATTTGCACTACGTATCCCAAAAGGACTACACGTTTGCAAAACTGCTGTGGATGTGCTTATATCGCTTTAACGTAAAGTATAATGCTGTGCTTGGAAAATTGACTTAATAATCACCGAGTTACATCAAATAAAAGTAAGCATTTTTCTTTCTTGAAAAACCAGTTGTTTTGATTATGATAATGACCATAAACGTCAGTATCGTTTGGTAACTGCAGATTAATATCTGAATTGATTCTGTAAAATTTGAGTTTTATTTATACCGTATAAGGGTGAACATTAATGCACGAGCTTGTCGTGTTTTGAATCATCAATCACAAAGGGACGTAGATTCACTCAAAAATCAAACTATTCAAGATAACTGCTTTGGAGTCATGTCACAAGTTTTCATAAGATATCTTCCTTGACCAAGTCAGACTTTTGTGTAAAAAATATAAGATCTTGCAGTTCTCGTAGAATCAACGCATGTATTTTTCGAATGTAGAAGCAACGATTTTACGTCTTCTGGTTTATGGAATAATTTATGCCATGAAAGTTCTATTAAGCCCTCCTTCCCCGTGGGCGTATTTAATTTTAAAATAATAGGGGGAGTTCTTAGTATGAGCAACTGATAATTGGGTTCATTTGAAACTTAGAATTTTACATTTTACAAATTGTGTTTGGTTGCTTATTGGGGGGGGGGGGGGTAACAGTGGCTTATTTTTAGAGCTAATAAAAACCACATTAAATACTTAAAAAAATAATTGCCCAACGGTAATTTTGTATCGGATTTCTATACTTCGCATTAGTTTATAGAAGTTGTGGTTCTTGTATGTTATTATAAAACTCGATAATTTTGAATTGATGGTACTGGTATAATAGAGGGGGCTCGTTGAGAGGATCAGTTTGGTTTTTTAGAGCTAAAAAAGGAGCTTAATAAAGCTTTTAAGCTTTCAAGGTGTGGAAATTGACTTTTTTTAAATAATTCTAATAGTTTAGAATTGTTTGTTTATAGTAATGATAATCACTGAACTACAGGCTGAATACTTACAGGATACGAATATATTTAAAACGAACAAGTAACTTGGAAACATACATACAGGGAACACGACTAACTATAATTTTACAGTTAAAGGAGATGTGAGGGCATAACCCTGTTTTTTATACTTGTATTATTACCCAAATGCTTTGCATACACACCGTACCCTGTGCAGAAACATAACTGTTGCGGTATTTATTGTGAAAGCTATGTTACCAATTATTTTAAGTAGTATATCTTTGTCAACACTATCCTATTCACTACCAAATTTACCCCTCATAGTCTCAAAATACATATATATGTCTCACAAAATTGTATGTTACAGATATGAACGTGACCAAGACATCATAACCCACCAACAACATCATGTCAACCTGAATACAACATGAAGCAACTACAGAGAGCTGAGAAACTCGTAAGCAATTTTTAAAAAAGACTTGTAATTGAAGATTAAATCTTACTACCGATTGTTTCACATATTTGTTGGCCTTTTTTGTTTCTGCATATGGAGTAAAACAGACAATTTTATGTGTTTGCCTTTTAATACATTTCGAAAATGCACATACTACACATGCTGAATTTTACCAAAATATATCGGATAAGTGGGAACTCAACGATCTTGATTGAAGTTTTACATACATTTGTACAGCATAACAATTATGGCAGAGTGAAAGCAGTAGCTCAATGTTAAGCTCCACAATTTAACAAATCTTCATTTAAAAACAATTTTTGGGGCAAAATCCTTTATCCTTAGCCACAACGCTGTTCGATAAACGTTTGCTGGTCTACAGGTTTGAGGAAAACCATTCGATTTCAGTATTTTAAAGGTTCCTGTGCAGATAAAAGGCTGACTTAGATAAGAATATTTGTGTAACTTAAATCGGCCACTTCACACATTTGTTATGAGCAATTTTATTCAAACTGGTGCAGAAAATTTTTTCAGAAACAGCAGAATGGCCGAAGAGAAGACGGCCCACATTTTAGCATTGCAGACACAAGTTTAGATTGCTTTTGAGATCTGTTTAGATTACAATGTAATCTGTGTGAAACAGATTCGTTGGTATTATTGCTGAATAACATTTGCGCGTATCATCGAGAAAACGTTTAAAAATTGACCAGCATTTCGAAAATTCTTTTGTTTTTTCCTTCCAAAAAAGTCACGAGTAGCTGCAGGATAACATTATAAATTTTGACCAAATAATTTTTCATGCGCAAATTGATTTTATGCATATCCAAAATATTTTTATAATTTGATCTTGATTGTTTTATCATCAAGGGATAAATCAGGAAACGCTTTCTTTTTTACCCACCCCGTACATTTTTCCACAAATTTTTCCACTGAGATATTGGAGTTAATTGGAGGTACGTTTTGGTATTAACTTCTGCTGACATCTGAGCAATATTAACATGCGCAACGGAGAACGAAATTTCATTGCATGCACCTTTTTTTCATTGATATTTTACTCTTTTAAATTTTGTTTCTTATATCATCAATGCACTATATTAGATTTTTAAATGGCTATCTAAAATTGTTGAGATATGCGTGCTGTAAATGTGTACAGTCAGATCCTTTGTGTTAAAATTATTTTCACGGCTGAGGCTCAAACACTAATAAACTCGCAATTTGAATTTTCTATATTTCATACCATGTGCGATGTGCTTTTTAATAACCATGCTAGTCTGGAAATTTCAATGGGGGGTTTTTAATGGCGAAGTTTTCTGACGTGTTTTGTGCGAAGGGAAAAGTGAATTGTATTTATTTTGCAAATTCATGTTAAAAGGTATGGATAAAACTGTTTGATTTCTCAATGATTGTAATATTAATTAACTCAAACCCAACAAATAAGGTACAATATACACGCATACTAAATCAACAGCTAATGAATATACATATCTACATTACCTACAGTATATTCTAGGATAAGAAAAGCCTGAATTTTGTTATTTTTGTTGTTATCATGCATACTTTCGTTATCATTGCTGGTTCATAAAGGGGAATTCCCTGGTATACCTTTGCGCGGAAAATGCACTTAAGAATGCGGCATAAAAAAATCTACATTTAAAGAATTTCACCTTTGTCAACATATACTAGAAAGAATCATTTTATTTAAACTGTTTTACCATGAAGAGATATTTAATGGTAAGTAAGTATAGCGCAATATTTTCTTATTTTGAAATATCAACGCTTTCCACGCGCGATTCTGTTGCCATCAATTTCAGCACAGACCGAACGCGTTTTCAGTCCAGAAATTAACGTAAGTATAAAATAGGTGATTTACGGAACTTTTTAGTGATCAAGTAACTGATGGTTTAGGTAGTTAGAGCAGTAAAGATCAATTGAAATTGGTATTTTTTGCGCCGTCATCATCGGCGCAGTACCAAGCGAAGTTAATTTAAAATCTGACGGTAGAAAGTGTAGAAAGTGGCGAAAATTTTGCTATTAATCGTACTTACATCCTGATCTTGGACAATTTATTGGACCATCTCCCATTTTTGCGCAAATCTTGGAGTTTTGGAAGCTATCTGAAAGGTTATAAATTTCGCGAGCTTGAGTTTCTTCCGTCTTTTCCGTTTCCGTTCTTTGGTTTGCTTTTGGCTGACTGTATTTCATACTTACTTTTGCTCGTTGCATAATTATACGTTTGGTCTTATCCAATCATGCAAGCCATTTAATATCACGTGGCAAAAATTTCCCCGTCTTTGGTTTTTCGGAAAATGATTTTCAATCATGTTTTCAATCTATTTCTGAAACGCCGCGCTTTTTGCTTCAATCCATCTCGATTGCGTTGTTTGAGTATGGGGAAAACATTTCTGTTAAAAATTAAACCCCCGATCCTCGGAGTTTTAATGATCGCCACTAAATCTTGCATCAGGTATTGCTTGTAACCATGATAGAACTTCAAATTTTTGCACACTGTTCTACCTTCTGCCGAAAGGCAGTTTTCAATCTACAAATTCTCCTTTCTAATTGATGATAATTTATTCATTTCTCAGGTAATTTGACCAACGAGAAAGGCTGTTGTTGTGAACACACTTCCTGTTGAAATTCTGGAATCTTCTACTTGAATTTTTGAAGGCGAAACCGTAAGTAAAAACATTTATTGCAGTCCTGTCAGACTACGTTAACTACGTTAAACCATTACGCGAGGGCTGTGCGGTATTTTAAAATACAATTTTACAAAAGCTGTTTTATTTAAGAAATATTTAAAAAAGAGCGAATTTTTGTTTGCAGTAAATTATTTTTTTTTATTGTCGATGTTGAAGTAAGAAACTTTTTTACATGACCGTGTCAAAATATTATACGTTCTCCCGAACTTTTACGAACGAGGAGTTAGCTTCTTCATGACCAATTTTGCCCAGTTCTTTGCCCAAACCCAATGAACTGTGTTCAATTGATCACGACTTTGCAAGATATAATTGATGATCCAGATTCATAAAAATATACTCGATTATGATCTTCTCTTTAATGAGCATTTTTTCTCTTGCCCTTGTTAGTTTTAATGGTTAAACCAGACATGCTAGCTGCATTTTTCCCGGCTTTATTTTACAAATTTATCACGGAAATTTAATCTAAATTTTAAAGTTTTGAAGGAGTCGGTCAACTGTTTTGTTTAGGCCACTGAAGAGTCGTTCTTTTCCGTTCGTATGTTTTCCACGGTAATTAATAGCGCTATTTCTCTGAAGTAGCTTTACGCGCGTTACTACAGTATCCCGCGCTGTTTTCTACTTCAGCGATTTAACTGTGAAATGCGCTTGAAATTTCCCAGCGCTTTATTTGTTTCATGGGGATTACTAAAAACAATTTATGGACAGCATTCAATCAGAGGGACTTTTCCTTTCAGAGCAGGTATATTTCATTTGACTTACGATTTTCTGCTGATAAGGGGACTACCTTTGGCGTTTCACAATATTTATCACTTGACTTCAATATCATATGTTATATACTTTGCTGTTTTGCCAACATCGCTGTTTTTCTCAAATTGGCATTTAGTTTATCAACAGTTTGATATTTTCCACAGATTTAGCGGAATTTCGTGAACACAACGGAAGATAAAAACTTACTTAATTGGTAAAGTTTGGGTTGAACATGGAAACTTCCATCTCCACAAACATGTTAAGGCTTGGAAACATCAAATGCGACACGCGAAACTTAGATAAAAAACTTGTTGCTTCTGCTGTTGAAATGCGTTCTGGAAGTGGTCCTACTAACCAGACACGAGTAAAGTCACCTATTGCAAAGTGAGTTTTTTACTTCATCATTCACCTTTATACGTCAAATATTCTGTAATTTTGGCGTATCGATCTACTTTAACTATTTATGGTTTGTTGTTTTGATAATTTTCATTAATATAATACTTTTTGTAAATTTATAAATTATCTCATCATATAGAGATTAAACCAATGTTGATGTATTGGTTTGAGTTTGTCAGAAAAGTTAGTTGAAAATATTGCATTAAATCCACTCAATATTTTGATTGAGAACGTTGTCAAGAATATTTCATTGTCTAGACAAGCATACATTGCCAGTGAGTGGTATCCCCATTTACCGTGCAGTTTAGGAGATTTTCACACAACAGGTTTTCTCTTTCTCATTTACAAGAAACACGGTTGTTTTGAAATCATCAATTTGCAAATTAATATCTCAAGAAATTGCTACCTCTCTCTATTTTACAGTTTCAAAATGTGTGCCAGTTTATTTTGAAAGTGTATAGAGCCTGAGAATTCAAGAGATCATGGAAATAACAATTCATTTTTGTTAATATTCCTTAAGTGGTTTTTGGGAAATTTGAACATAATGTTTATTGATTCAAATACTTGTATGTTTTTAAACTTTTTGGCCCGTTAAAACCTCTGTTTTCTGTCATCTTTTATTAGGAACGTTTACATGAACAGTAAGTTTTCTGTTGTTTTTGCTTGGTATTCTCTAACCTTTTCATAATTCAGATATTATAATTTTTGGTTTTTCTGTTTCATTACACAACGAAAACGGTACATAATATTTTCTTCTTCTTTCTCTTTATGGTGTTGTCTCAGGCTCTGGCAAAAGTTGAATTTTTTTTTATGTATCTTTGATAAGTGTATGATGAAAAGAAAGAAAAAATTAGAACGTTGTTGATTGTTTTCGATTTTGATAAAAAATTCAGCCAGATTTTGGATCGCGTTTTTATAGGCTTTTTGTTTCAATATATGCTTTCATGTTGCTTGTGTATGTTATTTTTTTCACGTTGCATTTGTTCTACCATTTTGCCTTCCATCTTGTTTACATATTTTTTATACATATGAAACAGTCTACTTATTTTAACATCTATTTAGTATCTTTGCATCCATTTAGTATTCTATATTTGTATCCCTTATTTATCTATATAATAAAAGGTCGTCAGTCCTTTTTATTGTTTTATTTAAATTAATTTCATCCTATCCACACACTGGTATTTTTTAGGCATTCTATGCTGCAACATTCGCTGTTAAATCCTTGAGCTTGACGACTCTTAAGATAAATTTATTTTATTTCCCGTTTCTTCCTTATACTTTGCGATTATCAACTTTCTTATTTCATGTTGATTTATTCGTGTACTCTGCTCTAATTTTCTGCTTTCATTATTGTTTTGTTTTTTCCATTCTCTTTTCAACAACTTTCTATTTACCATTGTTTGAATTAATATGTCATATAGCAAGGAAATCCCCTTGTCATAAATACCATGTTCACCAAACACATGAGCACTTTGTACTTCCTCGCAGTTTCATAAATGATTAATATTTTACGTTTTGCAAAACAAATCCTGGTTAATACAGAACGAAAAAATGTAGTGAACACGCAACTTTTGTTTCTCTAAATTATTTTCATTTGCATAACTTACAATTCACTAACAAAACTTTTAATGGAAAGATACAGCAGTGAAAAGTAAACTCTAACATGGAAGTTTATTTCATGATGAGCCAATTTTACTCAACCAACGGTTTCATACATGACACATATTCTATTTGCAAAAGTACATGATAATGAGGAACTCGATATTCAGTGAAGGCCAACTGAAATTTAGTTTGTGTTTCCTTTCCATTTGTACATATTTCATTTTGCGCGTCTACATTCTACTTTACAAGGTCTAATCATTCTAATTTTTGACAAAGTGAAGCATTTTCATTCAAGGATACATTCAATGATGCTTAACGTATACTCTGAAACTTTACTCATAACATAAAATTGTTACTTTTCATTTAACATTTAGCATTTTATTAGTTTAAACATTAAAAAACAGACTCTAATGTCTCATTTTCTGTTGGGAATATTTGTTAATCGTGATATAGAAATTTGAAGTATTCAACATAAGTTTACATAAGATTTTGCATTTAAGAACTTCACTTTGATGTATTTTGATGTAAGAGGATTTCGATGCACTTCGATGTAAGAGGGTTTCGTTCTAAAATTGAAGAAATGTGTCCTTTTGTGAACACGTTGTTTAGTTTTGTTCGCATGTTTTGCTCTTCTCCAGAACTTGCTTGGAACATAGCAAGCCTCTTCCACTCCTTGCATTTTCTTTTTTTATTTTCACAGTCTGTTTTTGTGACTGTCACATTGTGAATTGCGCAATGTCATTACAACAGTGTTCATGATTTTCGGAGCCAAATAATTGTGATGTTAATCACCTATCAGTTCATCATCCATGATATTCATTGTTTGATTGACGTTGAGCTCATTCCAATGTTTAAACGTTCCACGTTTGCCTATATTTCTCTTGAGTTTTATTTTGAAAGTTTTCCTTCTTGAAAGGTCAACTACAACTTTGTAATCATGAAAAGCAATTGATTCTACCGTTTTGCAATCACTCCAGCTTGCATACATGGTAAACCAGAACCAAGTCTCTGAATTGCTTTATTTCAATGTTTTTTGTCTAAAATGTTAATCATGGATGTATGTTTTGTTCGATTCATTTCTTTTAATTATTCCACAATATTTTCGTACATCAACTGACTGTTTTTCAAATTTTATACAAGGTCCGCACACACCTTCCATCAATATTTTCAACAAACCAGTACATGCAATAAGAAACACCTTAAATTGAAAATTGTTTGTTTGTAATTCAGATTACTTTTCCGAAAAGCTACATTGCACATACTTGATTTCTGTATCTTTTAAACATTCTTTTCGAGAATTGCTATTTTGCACATTGCTGCACGCTGCACCATAAACGTTGATTGCAAACTCACCACAATGACTAATCCATATATTTACAGAACTTCCGTTGTACTTTTCTTCAATCTGGTTGGTTGCTTGGGTTCGAGAACTCTATCTGATTGGTTGCTCTATTCCGCGTGGATAATAGATGTTCACGTAATGTTTGAAAATGGAAATGAGCTTGAAATTAACTTTTCTTTTTGAATATTTTATGGCTTTTTGCCGTTTTTCTTATTGTGTCGAGTTACCAACCGTTTTTGATCACCAGTCTAGCAATTTGGGGTGTATGTTTTTGTGGATACCCTTGAGTATTATGGTGTTTTTGTGGGCGGAGGGCCTCTGCATGAATTATATTCCCTGCATCCGTCATCAGCCGTATACCAGAATCATTGTAGAATGTTTCGTTTGATTTAACAGCAAATGATTTTCCTATTTTCATAAACCTCAGATGCTTTTTGAAACTTAGTTGTGTTGTCTTTTTATTTTCTCAAGAGCTGCTACCCTGATATGAACTGTAAATATTTATCTTAAGATAGTTCATCTACTTATAAGCCTTCATGGCAAATATATTGTGTGTTTCCAAACTTTTTGATGAGTTTGAATTACTTTTTTCATATTGTCAATAACAGTGTTGCTATATTTTCCAAACTTTGCATTGAGTTTTTCATTACTCATAGCGTATATATTGCAAGTCACTTGAAGAAGATCTTAGATTTTTAGTTGTGCGTGCATTTTACGCGATAAAGGGCGCTCATATGTTGAGGTCAAACTGTTCTCGAGCTTTGCTGATTGGGATGTTTAATGCTTTTGGCCACTTTGACCAACAACATTAGGAACTTAAAATATCACGAAACATTGGATATGATTTCGGATGAACGGGTCGTTCCTGGTCGATAATTTATGCGCTGTTGTGTACATTTCTTTTTATCTCTATATTTGTTTGTTACTTTCAATTTATCGATTCTTTAAACCCGTCAACGTTGTCTTTTTGTTTTGATGATTTGAAAAGAAGGATTTAGCTTTGGGTCATACTGGAATCCCTTGAAAACTTCATAAACGAATATGTTGTTAAGCTTTTGCTAATTTTAGTTAAGCCTAATCAGAATTTTCGCTATTTCTATGCTTATCATTTTTTGTTAGCATGCAAGCTTGTAATTATTTGGTACTTAACATTTTACTTGCTCTAATGCTGCTTTTGCATTTGTAGCTGAACCAGTTTAAATGTATTGAAGCTAATCTTCTTTAACGATAAGGCGCATTTGCACATTTGCACCAATATTCTACGAGAGTACTTAATATAATTGTATACTAAACCGGATTTTTAGAAATTTGTGTACCTTGATGTCCGTAAAGATGGTTTAACATTCAGGTAAGAATGCGTTGCTGTAGGCTTGAGACTTTTTGCCTGAGCTTTTGCGCGGCCTCTGATGTTTTATACGCATAAATGTTTGAAAGAGCAACACAAATAATTTTTGATTGCAAAGGCCTTAAGCAATAATTGCAACAACAATATACTGAAAAAGCATTGTGTGTATTTTCACGGGGAATGTTTTGAGTTCATTGTATTAAAAACATTTGATTGCTGAAAAGTTTTAGGCACATGAGATAAGAAACTAGGATTGCTCAGATCAACCACGGTTTCATTTGCATATTGGGGTGGCGTTTAATTGAAGTATATTTCATTGCAGTGTAATGAAATGAAGTATGTATATATAGTGGGGGTATTAATGATCACAGATTTAAAGAAGCTTGAAAATGGTAAGAAGTATTGAAAATGGTATGTTTTTTGTTGACATTTTATGAAAATGAAAAGGATGAAAAGGATGAAAAGGTGGGGGGAGACAAGGGGGGGCGGTAATTTCTAATTGTAGTGAATATGATCCATTAATTGTAATTATTTCCTTGACTTTAATACTCAATTATATTTCTTAAAATTTTATTTTGCCTGAAATTGCTTCAGTTATTACTTTACATACTTTACTTAACAAAAGGTTGACTAATTTGTTTTTAGAACTATGATGTCAGGACAGAAACAGATGAAAGCGAAATGATTATTGTAACATGCTGAATGGTCTCAATGAGTAACTGAAGAAGCTGACTGGCATTGATGTTACAGCACACAGTAATGTTACGGCGATGTTACAGCGCAGTTTTTCGACTTCAAGAAACGTTTTTGTCTAATTTTACTTTTTTTGTTCCTGTTCAGACATTCGGGGGGAGGGGGGGGTGCTTGTCTCAGAGAGTCGTGTACTGTCCTTAAAATTGACATTTTTTCTTTAATTCATACTATGTTTCTTCGAAAATGTTGACATTCCCTGTTTTTCTCTCCATTTTCGTCTCAGATTTTGCCTTATTATAGAAAATTAGAATTTGTATAGGTAGGTGCCAAAAACTTGGTTTTATTGTTGTTTAGGGAACAAACTGAAGGTGTGCAAAATTATTTCATTTTACCGTCTCTGGGTATTTTTATTGGAGATTCTCCATTCACCATTCGAAATATGGTTGTATTGTCATCTTCAAAGACATAATTTTTTTGTAAAAAAATTTGTATTTAGATTTTATTATTTTGAATTTTAGAAATTAATGAAGAGTACACAAAAACAGGACCATTAAGAATTTTTCTCGAAATTAATCACGTTTTAAGTTTTTTCTAAACTAGATTTCATGTAAGTTTGTTTTGTTTCATTCGAATTAATCATGTATTAGAACCTTTTGCATTTTATTTACCAGAAATTGTAGCTTTATTTTGAGACTATTGCAAACATTGGATCATGTTATTTATGAAATAATTAAATACTAAATATACTGCTGAAGTTTCTTTTTTGGGTTTGGCTCAAATGTCACATTTCCGCCGTATCGAATTACCATAACGTTGTGAATTACCATAACTAAATGTTAACTGGCCTTAAATTAACGTGCGCAAACAGTGACAGAGTGCAAAACATCTTTAATTCATTAGAATAACTCTCAGCTTAGTGTGCAAGCACGTTTAGAACATGGAATATATAAGAGTTCACTGTTTGTAAGGATGTGTTACCTTTAAATTCAAGTGCGCAAACTGTAAAAGAGTGCAAAACATCTTTAATTCACGAGAATAACACTCAGCAGAGTGTGCAAACACGTTTAGAACATGGAATATATAAGAGTTGCGTGTTTGTAAGGCTCAGTTACCTTTAACTTCACATTCGCAAACTGTAAAAGAGTGGAAAACATCTTTAATTTTACGAGAAGAATACTGAGCTTTGTGTGCAGACACGTTTAGAACATGGAATATATAAGAGTTTACTGTTTGTAAGGATCAGTTACCCTTTAATTCACGTGCGCAAACTATAATACAGTTCAAAACATCTTCAATTCACAAGAGCAACACTCAGCATAGTGTGCAAACACAATTAGAACATGGAATATATAGGAGTTTACTATTTGTAAGGATCAGTTACCTTTAAATTCACGTGCCCAAACTGTAAAAGAGTGCAAACCATCTTTAAAGGACAAGAATAGCACTCAATTTAGTGTACAAACACTTTTAGAACATAGAATATAGAAGAGTTCACTGGTTGTGAGGATCAATTACCTTTAAATTCACGTGCCCAAACTGTAAAAGGGTGCAAAATATCTTTAATTCACGAGAATAACACTCAGCAGAGTGTGCAAACACGTTTAGAACATGGAATATATAAGGGTTGCGTGTTTGTAAGGATCAGTTACCTTTAAAGTCACGTGCAAAAACTATAAAAGTGTGCAAAACATCTTTAATTTACGAGAATAACACTCACAGTGTGTAAGCACGTTTAGATCATGGTATCTATAAGAATAATTTAAGTTTAGAACATTCTTTTAGAACTGCACCTTTTCAATATTTGTCAAATCGTGCAAGCAAAGCCCTAACGCTATCTTCTTGGTCAATGCTTTCTCTAACATTATTGAAAATATCATTGACTGTGTGTTGTTCCTAACAAAACTGTCGCAACATGAAGAAGCTCTTTCAAATCTTGCACTGTGCAAAATTTAAAGAAGTCTTGCATTGCAAACAAACGGAAAAATTCAAATATTTCCGTTCGGCTGCTACATTTTCATTTACGATCAATGAGATCTGGAATTGCTCGTTAATTATCAGGCAACCTATTTCTTGTAATCATTATGGGTTTTGTATTCTCACGTTTGTAGTTAAATTATAAATATAATGCAAGGTTTTTTGGGACACACTGTAGCATGACAGAAGCATTTGTTGACAGAATGTGATGCATTGCATGCGACAAGCATTCGTTGGCAGAAATTCTGCGATTTGGGACACACTCTTCCAATATTCTCAAAAATGAACAATGTGGAGCCAAAGCAGCACCAAAGCAAGTATGAACATTTATGATGCTTGTCATTTTCAGATACGTCTGGGAAAGAACAATTGGAAATTTATGTTTCGATACGAATAGAAGATTACCAAAACATTTTAACTGAAAAAGACAACAGGGGTATAAGGGGAATAGAAATGGTCAAATTGCAGTTAAAACATTATTTGGATGGATTCTTGCTGGAAAAGTGTCCGTAGAGGAACTTCAGAACCAAATAAAGTAATTGTTAAATTGGCAATAGGAAAATGAAATGTTTAAAGACAATAAGTATACGACCTAAGAATGTGTATGAAGAGTTCAAAGACGGTGTCAGATTGGATGAGGACAGATATATTGTAAAATTGCCATGGAAGGCATTAAAGAATAAGAGAAAAGCTTTGCAAGCAAAGGTTGAAGAGTCAAACTGGAAAGTTGAGAAATGAGTCACATGTTTTGGATGAATATGATAAACCTGTTAAAGATCAGATAAAGAAAGACATTTTAGATTCGGTTTCAGGTGTTTCATATAAAGGTTCTCTAGCTTTGTACATAAGCAATGTAGGACTGAATCCCACAGAAATAGCTTTTCGCGAGAACAATAAGGGATCCCTTTAAGCTAGAAATTGGTATTTAAATTAAGTATTTTAGTCGTTCTCGTAATTAGGACTTTTTGGATTTTATTTGAAGCTTATTATTATTATTATTATCTAAATATTAACGATAGTAATGAGCGACGTTTCGATGTCATCTTAACATCATTTTCATGCTAAATGAAATAAAAGACGTTTGTATAAATTGAACAAGCAGTCAGATTCCATCGCCGCAAAATTGTTCACTTAGTCTTTTGGCACCAATCATCTGAACCGCCAAAATCCTCATCACGTGATAAAAAATCTTTCTATTGTTTATTTTTCTATATATACAAACAACGTCTTTTAAAAACCAAATTTTCAGCAATTAAGCTAAAAAGGTCATTTCCTGGTTTTGAAGATACCCCAAATTTTGATTTCCATCGGGCATAACTCAGTGGTTTGTTGTCTGGTTGTAACAAGAAAGGTGTCAAGCCCGGTAAATCAAATCAAATAGAGAAATATTAAAGCAAAGACTCCTCCAAAATCACTCTGCAAACCTTTAGCCTTTTTGCGTCACCTGGTGGTCTACCCCATGCTAGATTAAAATTAGATGGAATTTTCAAATTAATTTAAATATATCCGGGTTCAAGACTGGGCGTTGAAAGATTTATCATTGCATGAAACTTAAGTCACTGTAATTTTTTTGTATTATTGACCATCGACATTCGTATCTTTTGGATATTTTTCACAAACTTTATTTGGGGTTAGTGCATAATTAATTTTATTGCATTGCTAGTGGAAAAAATAATTTATTGGAGAAAAAACCTGTATTGGAAAGTCAAATAAAATAAGTTATTGGAGAAAAGCCCTGCATTGAAAAGTCAAATAAAATAAGTTATTGCCCTGTATTAAAAAGTCAAATAAAACACACTGCCCTATCAAATATTCTTTAAGAAAATATGTTTGCCCCATAATTGGTCTGATAAACAAATAAGCTATGCCAACAACATTTTTTGGCATTTATTAACCCCGTAAACAATTTAAAAAAGGTGAGAATTTGGTCATTTTTGGCTATATGTGGTTTAATTTTTTCAAAAACAAACGCTGGGGTGTCAAACATCAAGTAGCAAAAAGACCATTTTGATAAGAACGTCACCCTAAAAATGGTAATTGCACCACATTGATAAGAACATATTTAGTCTGTTTAAAAAGGGTAGGTTCTTGTTTTCAGGGGTTTTACCGTATATGGAACAAAATTACCAACAATAAATTGGTTAAAAAAGTAATGAATCCTTTGTGTTCAACCAAACAATTGTTAGTTCGCCCTTTCTTGTATTTGACCTCAAAATACCCTAACACATCACACCCTAACCCCAGCCTCAGAATACTCTAGCCTAATCTCTTAAAAAATAATTCCCCGTACACTGTTGCCAATTGAAAATTGCTTACCCCGTTGTATTTCACCTGAGGAAAGTAATTTATCTGTTTTATTTTTCATTGTTATAAAGAAAATTTTCCGTTACAGCAAAGGAAAACGGAAACTTCATTAAAATCTCCTGGAATTAAAACTTCAAAGTCAAGCACCAGTGGACGAAAAGGTCCTCATCTTTCATCTTCGGAATCATTTGAGCATATCAATACACCCCCGCAGAGAAAAACAGCTGCATCAATGTCATTGACAGACATTTCAGAAAACGAGGAGAGTCTCTCCAACGGTGGTAGCCTGTCTGATAAAAACGCATCACTTTTGGGTAGCCTGGTCAAGGAAATTATGGAAGAAGAAACAATTTCCCCACCCAGAGTGCCTCCGAGAAAACCATCTACTGATGTTTCGCCGATGCAAGGAAGCGCAAAGTCGTGGAACTCTGACGACGTGGATAGAAGAGCACAACCAATGGTGCCCCCACCAGTTCTACCTCCCAGACCTGCCAGGGCTTCGTCTTTAAATTCACCACCTCCTCCAGAGGCCACGACCCCCATGACACCTTCAAGAAGGACAATACCCATGGATACACCATCCCCCATGACGCCTTCGAGAAGGACAATACCTATGGATACACCATCCCCCATGACGCCTTCGAGAAGGACAATACCTCTCCTGCCGCCTTTTCCTCCAGTTGTGTCCGACGCACCGCCAATTCCTCCGCGTCCGCAAAGAACTTCACTCGCGACTCCACCTCCTACGGTGACGTCATTAGATGTGTTTGATAGATTCGATTTACCGCCGCCCGGAACGCCACCGCCTGTAATACCACCGAAACCAGGTAAAGTTGAGCGGTGATAATGATATAAGCAATTTTTTACACATTAACTATTGATTTCTATGCAAGTGCTATTATGCATGCAAGTCATTCATGTGTAATTCAGATAAAAATAATGGACACAAAGGCGTAAATTCAAATTTTAAATTGGTGGGGCAAAGTAACAAAAATTTTGACTGATGCCTAAGCGTTATATTTTAACCTGTCTTAACAGAAAATTCTCGATTCGTCGGCGTGGGCTATTTTCCCCTCAATCCCTCGTAATGTTTTTCTCTGATGGACAACATTCCCGATGTTTGCATTTTATAATGCAGGAATGCTAACCAGGCGTAATTCGTCAAAACTTTGTTTGGAGAAAAAATCGTTTTCAGAAAGTTGGAGGGCAGAATTGCCAAAATTTGAAGTACCGTATATGCTCTCTGATTAGTGCTACAGCGCTTATTAAACTAATATGTATGGATTTTTTCTAGCTTTCATAACAAGACAGCGCTTACTCAAAGTGTGACCAAAAATAAACATATTTCTCTAATTGTCTTTTTATTTTTACTGCAGGCGTGGCGCTTATTAAAGATTTGGTTTTTCTGAAAGTCTGAAAATCTTCGATTTTGAGGGCGTAAACCTTTCATTAGTTTTAAAATTATGATTGAGCCTGTGATGGGCGTAGCTTAAAATTCTCTCGCGTTCAGCGAATCTTTCAAATGGTAAATGACAGCTGTGCATCGGCGATAGAGCAATTGATAAGTACGAACTATTGTTTTTCTTTTGGACATTGATTTAAATTTGTTGTGAACTCAATTACTTATCCTATTGGAAAATTGTAAATAAACTCAAAATCGGTAAAAAGAGAAAATTAGAAGGTTATTTCAAACAGTTAATATCTTGATGATTGTAAATATAAACGAGTTGGATTTCTTAAGCCGGGTTCCGATTACGATCACATATGATCGTTGGATCTTCGAGCTATCAATCTTGACTAAAAATCTAAAAATGGTTCTTTGGCGATCTTTAGAGATATCTGAGAATCTTTCGGGGTCAATTAATTTTTTGACGATTTCTTGGTATGTTCTAACGATTTCTAGAACAAAGCAGCATGAAATAGGGGAACATCACCCCCATGCGGTTCCGATGGCAATTGGTACGTGACACCCAAATGTACGTGGTTTTGCCGCCATAAACGTACTCTACTTTAATTTTGTGAATTTAGGTGCAGTTTTATGACAAGTTAAGCCTCGAAATAACTCAATGTATTACAGAATGAAGAAAATAAGTTTAAAATAGATTTCATTCTATGATACATCCAGGGGTAGACGCATGTATGGCATATTGCATTCTACAAAATAGGACCTATTTTTAAGAAAATGTTTATAACTTGTGACCCATGTTCATGTTTAGAGATATATTGGCCCAAAACCCACCCCTATGGGCGACACATACCCGTATCCGAACATCTATTTTGTTCTGCTCTGCTCTGGTTGATCGAGGGTAGAAGTACAGTTGAACCTCTCGAACTTGCTTAAACCTTTTACCCCCAGGAAGGACCATATTGCCCATTGGCAAATAACATAAAACTTTATGTTTCCAGAAGGTAAATTCAAACAACTTTCCATAAATTTAAGATATTTCAACGTAAGGTTATCTACCCCCCCCCCCCTGCGAAATGAAATTTAGATCGGATTTTCCAGTTAATTGGAAATAAATCCGGGCATAAAAAGATTCACTATATCGAAAAAAATTCCTTCCCCATGAGTTTTCGAGATAGTTGGATTCACCTGTCTTCTACAAAACTGATATTCTCCGAGGAGCGACATTTAACCTGTACTATTCATAGTTATCCTCATGTGACCGTCAATAACCTTTGCTTGAACAATTTGACAAAATTAGCAAATAAGAGACCAGAACATATGCGATTTAGTTTAGATTCAGAAGTAAAATTGAAAGAGGGTTGGGTAGTCTTGGAAAGCCAAGATGCCTTCGTTGTAAATATCCGCATTAAGTTTGCTGATTCCTCAAGCCACAAGCATGGAAATTTATAAGTACATCTTTCCTCGCAGTAAACATTTGAGCTTGGCACACGTTTGGCAGAGATAGATAGGCCTAGATGTTGAGAATTTAAATTAGAGTAGAAATATAGATCAGATGAAATTGTGATCGCATTCAAAAAAAATTCTGCTGCTTCATATAATATCAAAGAAATGCTATTTTGATTTTCTTGATGATAATTTTTGATACGATATGTGTATGTTTTTATTGTGATATATTGTGATACCGTACGTATTTTAGCAGAATGATCATTGAAATTGTGTACACTACCAGACTCATTTTATATAAATCGAATCTAAATTGGTGTGCGCCGCTTATAGCTTGTGATGGGATGATCTACTTCGATTGATTTTCAGAATAGAATTAATGACTTCATAGTCATCTCACCTGCTGTGGAATATATCGATCACATATGGTCGTCTTACCAGTCTCACCAGAATCTTTTTGTCTCTTGTAACGAGCCTGAACAAAATTATACCGAAGCTAAATTCTTAATTTTTCGGTGCAATGTAATTTTCCTAATTAATGGCGAAAACGGTTATGTTCGTTGTTGTTTTCAGCTTAACTGGAAACGCTAGGAACCATTTCAAAAGAAGATGGAAAAATCTCTCAGCAACACTTCGTTCTTAAAGTTTTGAAAATGTGTATTTTAATAACGAATGTCATACATCTAGGGGTGATGTTGTCCCAAAACAATGATTTGACATAAGAGTTTGTTTACATTTTAAGATTAGCCAATCACATTACAGGATTATTATCCCATAATCACAAATGCTCCTAATTGATTGGCTCTTGAATGAAATATGAGTTTTTTCCATAAGAAACCTGGCTTAACTAGTGAAAGTTTCTTAATTTTGGACCATTTTTGGTCATTTTTCACTAGTAAAAGTTTCTGAATTGCATATAAAAAATTCTGTTTTTTCACTATGCATTCTTTTTTTCAACAAAAACGTTACAAACTGGAAGGATATTGTACAGGATAAAAAGTCTTCACTGAATCAATCATCTAACATCATGTCCACTCCATTACAATCATTGAGTATCATGTAATCTTAACTAAAATTTCAAAAGCTTCTTAGCAATTTTTCATTCACTAGTAAAAGTTAAATTTTCGTGGATTTCACCAGTAAGTTTCTTATGAAATGTTTTTTTACAAAAAAAAGCGTTTACCGTTGCTCTCATGTTGCTTATAAAAGTAGCAAGGGCGAGGTTCTTTAAGCATGGATAATTCGGGTTTTAATGCAGACTATCCGGCCGCTAAGGTTGTGCTAGTACAAGGATGTTCCTCATAAACTGGACGTAGAAGTTTTCTTTTATATCTGTTTTGATCTAATTTGATGCCCTCAATGGCGTGAAATTCTTTCAAAACGGTGTCAATCGCTTTGTCATTTTGGATAGTTTAATTCTTTGTTTCCACCTTGCTGATAAACATGATCATGGTATGAGGATGTTCCACCCTTTTTGCAAAAAGGCCCTTAGAAAATTCTTCCTTGCTGGGTGGAACAAAGTAAACAGAAAATAGTAATAACCGAAGCTTGAATGAGACGATACTCGCACAATTTGTATAATTGTAATATTTTTGTAATAATTAACATTAACAATTCTACACTAAAACTCGAAAAATATATCATAAATTACAGATTACCAAACATTAACTCATTGCCCCCTGAAAGTTTTCAGAAATCACATGAAAATCACTTGAAAGTTTACTTTAGCAAGGGATAAGATTCTTTCTTCTGTCCACTGAGCTATCAAGTTTGTACCGGGTGACCCATACATATTTTTACCCGTTTGATCGCCTGTATAAAAAATACCACTAGACTCGATTTGCATGGTTTGGATGGGTAAATTATTAGGTAAAGACTAACTTGGATAAGAATAATGTTTTTAACCATTAAAATCTCTAAAATAGATAAAATTTTCAACTAGCTTTGCCATAACGCATTGTTATTAAGGGATCAATTTTTGATTTGCTTCCCACATTACGTTTATCTAAGTTAGCCTTTAAGTCATAGTTTACCATTTGAATCTTGCCAATCGAGCCAGTAGTTTTTTAATGCGGGTGATCAAATGGGTATATTTTATGGATCAACCCCCTGTTATATCTTCAATGTTTATTATTTTCCATTGTTCCATATTGTGCCTTCAGGGGGCATTGAGTTAAGGACCCAGACTTCAAAAAAGAAATTTATGAAAAATTACAGAAACATGTTTTTATATAGTGTGATTGCATAATTTGTTAGACAAAATGATAGTTATATCTGGATCAAATACCAAAAATCCTCCTATGCTTATTAGAAGATCACAAAAGCGGTTTTTGAAAACATTGGTGTCGTTCTGTGCCACGCAACAAAATGTTGCGTTATCTTTGTGGCCGTTTAATGAATACTTTTGTTTTTCCATTCGAAAAATTTGCAGGGCCTCTTTTAACGTAAAGACTTGGGGGGGGGGCAAAGTCCCCCAGCCCCAGTCAAATATCTTTGTTTTCAACAATAGTCTATTGTCCCTTCTTCATAAAAAAAAATAGCTTTCCCCCACTCATAGGCCCTTAAAAGAGGCCCTGAAAATTTGCATTCACCTTTCTGCAACCTCCAGCCAAGGGAAGTTTCAAAAGGAAATTTCCTTGGTAACTGGTCGGTGTTAGATCATAGTCAAAACGGCAATCACCCACACACACGATCTCTAGATATATGACAAAATATAACTTTTTAAAGAACATAGTGTTCAACTGTTATTTGTCATATATATAGATATGTGTGTGTGATTATCTCGACTATGATCAATAATGATCGACCATGGTAACTGCTTCAAACAAAAGAATGAAATTTCACGTCAAGATTTTACTAACTACCATGATAATCGAAAAGAACGCTACATTCTAATAGAATTTTGATAGTACAGTTATTATTTGTCTGATATGCGGGATATCTAGGGATAACCCGCGGACGTTAAGTCTATATAATTTAGTGCCCACCAAAACAAAATCGTGCTGGGTACCAGGGGTACTTTTTATTTGAAAACCTCCTTGGATCGAGGTTGGCCTTTTTGTTCTAATGGGAGCAGGTAAGGGGGAGTTTTTGGGGCTTTCGGTTCTTTCGGTTCTTTCGGTTCTGTATATATCTTCATTTTGATCGGTTTTTCATAAAACTTTTCTCACATGGGCAGGACTGGAGCAAGTCTACCGAAGTAAGGATGATATCCAAGATTCTTTCATTTTTTCCTAAATTGGTCTAGCTAAATGCTGTTCAAGTTCATAGCTCTAAAAGTTTAATTTATGATACAAATATGGTATAACTGCCAAGTTCATCGGTCTTTCTTTCTTCCCACATCAAATTATGCAAGAAATCTGATGCTCATTTTCGCCTGGAAGTCTGTCTTTTCCATCATCTAGGAAAGAAAATGTCCCAAGAATTGATTCCCGTTTCTTGTGAAATAACTAGAAGCTTGCCCAACAAAAACGATTGCACTCTCAAGTTGGTATAATTTCAATTATCAACTTGTAACTTAAATTTCAGTACAATCTCCATTAAAGTCCTTGTAAAACTTATAAACAAATACAAAATTAAAACCTCATTTTTTCTTTTGGCTGACTTTGTTAAAGCTTTTATTCAAACCCTGAGTGTTGTATTCCAGACTGTACTTTCTTTTTTGTTTGCGATTTATTCAAAACACTCGTTACGCTTTACTTTTATTGCATTGTTGGTGGCAAACAAAATACGAAACTATAAATTAAAATAATTTCAAATAAATTAAAACTTGCTGACTGGGAAGAATTTTAAAATTGCTGCTAATCGACTTTCAAGCTTGAAAAATTTTTTTTAATTTTTGACAGCTGTATATCACTCGACGAATATACCAATATTTGATTGATTTTGAGTACAACTTGAGATACAAAACCTTGCAGATTTGGACCTACTGAGTCCTGATAGCATCCGTCCTTTATCAAGTAACGCGGTAAATACCTTGCTAAATTCTTCAAACGATATATAACCGTCTTGGTCCTCATCTGCTTCTGACAAAGTTCTGTCTGCAATGACTGCCAACTGTTCCTCGCTGATGTTGACGCCTACCATCATGCGTAAGAGCTGCAAAAGAAACCATCGTATTAGAATTTGGCACAGAAAAAAAAAACAAGAATAACTTGGCCTTAAATTGAATGATAAGCTGTCACCCTAAGGTACTTAATAGGGAGAGATCCAGAGCGAGAACGATTACAAAATTGCAAAATGCTCTCCAAAAGGCGATTCAGCAAAATAAATAGCTTTATTTGTAAACGTTATATTCTATCTTCGTAATGGCAAAGGTTCTTGGTAGATTAGGCCTTCGCTGTCGCAATAATTAAGGCAATTTCCCAGAGTTTTCAGCTTGTTTTCCCAAAAGACGACAAAAAATAGTCGATTTGACGTTGCGGATTTGTAAGGTACAACGTTCTGATACCCCATAGGAACAACATTTTTCACAAGTTTATTCTTTAAATTTTAAATTAAATTATTTTCCATGTCGTACTCGTACTCACTCTGGATCTAAACTAGGGATTCTAAACCTCCCAAATATTGGCAGGGAGTAACTCTTACTGCGTGCTACCAACATAGTTAAATGTATCTGACTTGGTAAAGAATCTTATGCAAACCTATGACATGACTCCTATTTTTATTATTGAGAAAATCTACTTTCCTTTTCGATCGTTAATTTCAAATGTGACAACTGATGCATCTGTCAATTCTTACCATAATATTAATTCAGCTCAAAGTTTACGAAAGTATAAGGTATTATCAAAACCTCTGGTTTTGCAGACACGCAAAATTTGCAATTTCTTTTGGTGTAACTAGGCGATTATTGAATCGATTTTGCCAGGCAAGGCATTGAACTTTGAGTTAAAGCTTCGTCTAAAACTCTTACATAGAAACAAAAATAACGACAACAAAGCTCCTTGACAGCAGCTTTGCAATATGCAGTATTTTTGGACAACCAGTTTTTAATGTAAAAATTTAAAAAGCACTGGCAAACTCTTTGACTAGCATGTATTTTCTTTTAAAGAAACACATTTACGGCAGCACATTAGCAGCCCCTCCCCCAACACAAGAAAAAAAAGAAAAACACTGAAGAAAAACTAAAAAGCCACATAAAACTGAGCTTGAAATTCTGTACTCACATCCAATAATTCTTGCCTTGCTATGTAACCATCAGCATCAATGTCATATATTTTAAATGCAACTGTGGGTAAACGAGAGAATTATTAAAATACTAAATTTTATTAGACCCCCTAAGCTCTAATGACTATTACTATCGCCATAAAAGCAACCTCATTCGCAGAGATATTTATCATAGGTTGGGTTAATTCATGCAACAAGAACAGAACAAATTTCAGTAACAAAATTTAAATTTCCTGGGAGCAAGAAATCTTATCAACCATCTTCCGGGAGAAGAGGCAAATTTTGTAGCAGTAGTGAAATTGACACACCAATTTTAAACTGATTATTTATCAGAGACAAAGCAAATTATCTCAACTGGAAAATCGCAACAAGCAACCTGCGGTCAACCCTATGTTTTGATTTTCAGGCTGAAGGAATTGTCTTTTTCTTGGATACTTGCTTTGAAATGGGTGAGTCGATTTCGAAATTGTTACGAAATTTGCGTCTGTTTCTACTGGGTGGGCAAGGAAAAACTACACCTGCAAGATTGAGTCAAATAGAAATTCGATTCGTTCCAGGTTGTCGCCAAAAAATAGAACTAATGTTTGATACAATATTTGTTTTTTAAAAAATATTGCACTACTCCAAAAAATAATGTAAACGAATCATGTTATTATTTAAAACAGTTATACTGTAGGTTTGTTATACATACATGCAAGTTTATGTTTGCTTTCGTTTAATGGGTTTTCTTTATTTTTTTTGACTGGTCTAAATAATGCTAATGTTCTGACAAATTCCTTGAAATTGACTCCTTCCTTCTCTGCATTCTCCGAATCTTCCCTGTGAAAAGGAAGGCAAAAATATATTTTTGAAAGAGCTAGCATATGATTTTCTCCTCACATATTTTAACACATGTAAAAACAATAAAATGCAGAAATTGAAGAAACAAAAAAAATTATCAAAGAATAATATTTTACTGTCATTGTTATTGTAAAAGTGTTTGTTAAAATTTGAGCTTTACTTGTTTTTAAAACCAAAGAATGCTTGAACAATTCTATCACCAAGTGGGTTTATAACCAATTCTGGAATTCTCAAGAAGTCTTCTCTCCTGTGTGACATAAAATGTTAAAAACATTCTAAAATTTCATTATTTAAACAATTCTAGAGTTGGGGAATGCAAGGCAAGGTAAAAATAGGCACATAACCACACCAATAAGTAATTTATAATCATGATGCACATGTAATTTCACTCTGAGCTTAGGAAAATCTTCAGAAATTATTTTCTAACATGATATATCTACTGTATCAAGAAATCATTGAAATAGATATGTAACATGAATGATGCAAACTCATAAAGCCAAGGATAAAACCTTGCCTGACAGCAAACTAGCTTTTACGGTAGGGGATTGAAACCGATATAAGCCAAATTCCCGGCCAAAGCACCCTTGCAATAGACCTGTTGAAACCAATCTACTATGAGAAATTAAATACAAAACTACTAAAATAATCAATAACTCATTTAGAGAGACAGGGGGGTTTGTGGGGAAAAGTTCGTCCTGGCAGTTACAGTTCTTTTAATTAATGAACGGTTGCACCTAGAACATGGTTGAATATTCCAAAGACCGCGAACACATGTTATCATACTCTAATTTGATTGGCTATGTTATCAAATTCAAAAGGAAGCCACTAATTCTTTTCTTTGCTCATTTCATCTCTGCCAATTTAGATATTTGCACACGCGAAAGCATCAAAGGCTTAACAATGCCATTATCTACTCAGCACTTAGCACTAACAACATGCTTACTTTTAAGTTAATTTCCTGCTGGAAAAACGCCTACAGATGAAAGACTAACCTGGCCAAACATTCCTGTAATATAAATTATTGTCATTTCTGAAGAGCAAAAACGGACCCTTGTTGGTGAAGATTTAATTTTTAAAATTAAAGTTTCTATGGCCTCGCTTTGATGATGAGACATCTTTTTCTTCCGAATTAACTCGGCTTAAATTGCACTTAGCCTGTATTAAAATTACGACTATTCTATGATTTCTAATATAACAACATTTGCAGAATTGGTTTCATGTAAAGTTAACTGTTTGGAGTTCTCATTTAGAATTTTCCAAAAACAACTTTCAGTTCTGAGACAATTAAATTTCAGCCATTGTTTTAATGTTGAAAGTTTGCATTGTGGTTTTGTGCATTCTCTTTTGTCTGTCAAGATAGCATATTTGTTTCATAGTGGCATAATTTCCCAATCCAACATCAAACCATGCTGTATTAATTTTGTACTGGCATAATGTAAATGGGTTCTAAAAGTGGGCACTCATTTATAGAAAATGAAGGACATGTTTTAAGATATATAAATATTCTGCCAAAAAATGAAAGCTAGCCAAAGCACATGTCATCACATAAATTCAAAAGGAACAGAGAGGCTGAATAATTTAAGAAAACAATATTTTTAGCCCAATACTATTACCTGAGCTTGCCAAGGTTGCATCTATCCAAACTTGAAAATCTGCTGTACAATTTCTTTATCTGCCTTGCTGAAACTATTGTTTAAATATTAATATATGATGAAATATAAATGAAAACCTAAAAATACATGACTGTATGATCAGTAATGTATACTTAGGTGAAAAATAAGTATTATCTATCAACAATACCAATCAATCAAGCAAATAATTTATATAATGTTATGTGACACCAAAAGTCTTAAGGCACTAAACAGGATGAGTGAAAAAATAAATTGAAAAATTGAATTGAAGTTTAGTAAACCTAGTTTTCTATGATTTTAAGGCCTGAATTGAATTATATTGTTTAAAAACTTAAAATTTCATTGGTAGCTGAAATAACTGGATGATTGTTGCTTGTTCTATCATGCTGGAGTTGTTTACAAAATGTTGTGGTTTACTTGGTTTGAGTCAAATAATTCATGCACCATTTACTAAACCTTTAAATTAATGGATGTAACAAAAAATGGAAATACAACAGATTGAAGTCTAAACTGATTATAATACGATTTTTATCAACCCAACACATTATCTGTCTGCTCAAGATGTCACTCTCTTGTTATCTACCTATTTGTGAATCCAAGTTGGGTTTGTTTTCCCTGCAGCTGTATCACATGATTAATATCTGGAGAAATTATCTATTGTACAAATATGCACGTTTTGCTGCCATGCTTTTGGGAAATGAAAGATAAAATTTGATTTCAAAGGGAATACTTCCCAAGAGATTCATTATGTGACATGAACTGCAGTGAAAGCAAATATGATGTTATCCCTGATCCGAGAATACTATCACCAGATATGCTTTATCCAGTCTGGAAAATTTGCTCTGGGCACTGAAGAAATTTGGTGCTTGTTTTCAGCATGAACATTATGGAGAACAAAAGAAATAAAACAATGTTCATGTCCACACTTCAGTGCTCCGTACACAAAGTTCTTAATCTGGATTGTCAAGTAAGGTGGAACCTGTTTTACGCACTTAATATTTTTGGGGCTTGCATAAAAGTTTTGGTTGGCAAATAATTTGCTTTGCTTAACAGCAAGAATGTTAAAATCTGAAGCTTTTTTCTGGTGTGCAGCAGCGTTAGAACTATGTGTGCTGCCAAACTGGAAAGTATCTACGACGGTGGATCAGATCTTCTACATGCAAACAAATGCCATCATGCACTCCAGCTGAAGTACAATCAATTCAATTGTTCAAATTTTGCACACTAGGTTGATGAACCAACCAAGGTAAAAATTATGGCTATATAGCTAGCTAGTGCAGTGCATGCAAAAATTAATTTTGAATGTTTTGTTTAATTTTTTGGCGTGTTGCAGTTTGATTCTTTTTGCGTGTGTTGCAGTTTGCATCTACTTACTAATATTCCGTGCCACCTGCTTTTATACTTACAGCCAGTTTCTTTGCTTATTTCAAGGACGTCTGCCTCTTCCAGCTGAATTGTAGAGCACTTAGAACCCATTTTTTTAAGTCTATTTTATTTGGAAATCATTTTTTCATCATTATTTTGAAAGAACTCGACGAGCGCAACAGCAACAACACAGCTTTTAGTTTAACAGCAACAACCACAGCAGAACACCACACATAATTCATCTTCATTCATCCAAGAAGTCATGCAGAATTTGAAAATCTCCAACCTTGAAATAGTTCCTTGCACCGATTCAAAGTATGTAAAGATATCAAGAGTTAAATTAATACAGGTAAAAATATTTTTAGTTTTTATTTCTGTCTCCTTTTTGGTTGGGATTGAATAAAAACATTTTTTTGGGGAGGGGGCGTTTTTTCGTGTTTCATGTTGCTCTGTCCATTTTTATTTTTCCGCTTTCTATTCTTTCAATTTTATTATTTAATTCAATCAGCAAATAGTCTAATTTCAAGAAACAAAAAGATAACAAGTCTTACTTTCTTTAGTTTTTACTTACCAAATAGAGCTCTTGCACTGCTGCTATTTAGTATTTATTATATATATATATATATATATATATATATTCTATTGATATTGGCTATTTAAAAACTGAAATCAAACTGCCCTTAATTCATAGTGCCTGTACCTGGAAAGTTTGTTCTTTGTGGGAGACAGTCACCAAAACGGGGTAGGCCTACTGTATTCCGATCGGGAGGAGACATATACATCACCAAAATCCATTGTTTTACCTGCTTGTTTTAAACAGTTTTAACCAGCTTGGTAGGTAAATTTTGTTTTCATTTTGGAAATCTATGGCAAAAAATACAGATCAGGGTCACTGGCCAAATCTTCAAAAAATCTTTTAAATAAATGGAGAACACGGTTGAATATTTTAATGGAAAATTTATTTAAAGTAATGATTGTGAAAGAAAAGTTTAAGAGAGAGCTGTTTTACTCTTTTTTATCATATTTGGAAAATGTTTGTTTGTTTGTTTGATCTTTAGCAGTATTGTCCATTGCAATTAAATGTTTAAAATGCAACAGAGACAAAATATATTGTACTTTTTTCAATTAAAATAATAAACAATCAATTGTTGGTTCAGAAAAGGAGACTTCTTATTCATTTAAATATTAATTGGTAAATACTGGCAGGAGCTATTCCCTTATCCTTGTTCTAAAATAATAAAAAAAAATTTTGACATGGAGGAATTCTGATTTTTTTCAGGGAATTTCTCTGGGAGATTTTTTCTGGGAGATTCTCTTATACTGGAATTTTTCTTCTTTTTCAGAATGACGTAGAGCGAGTATGGGATTATGTCAATGTCCATGATGCGTAAGTTTCTTAGATTTTGTTTGCACATTGTGCCTACTGGCATTGCCAAACAAATTATGATTTAGTGTTATTCCAGCTTAGCAAAATCAATTAATTTACAGATGCTGACTTTTGCAATGCTTGAATTCTGGGTCTTTGTCTGATGAGATTATATTTCATTTAGTTCAGCTTTATTTACGGGGGCAATTAAATTGAAGTTGTACCAGGGCTAGAGTCAGGGCTAGCAGTGGCAAGCAATTATAAATTAATCTTTACACACTCTGTCAAAGGATTTCATAAATTTATTTTGTTTTAATATTTTCTTGAGAATTATTCAGTATTTGATCACCAGCGGAATCTATGGTTTAGAAAATACAAAATTTTAAAAATTCATTCATTTTATATTGATACTTTGTTGCTATAGACAGTAGGCTCCACTGATGAAAAGCTTGTACTGCTAAAACATGAAAGCAAAGATAATTTTATTTTACCAAGCTGGGGGATTGAAGAACATTGCAATGATTAAGTTTAGGTCAATGCCAGAAGAAAGGCTTCATAAATTTTTATATTTTCTCTCCATTACTATATAAACAACTTTGAAAAAATCTTCATAATCAAAGGCTCAAGTGATCAAAAATCTTGATGCAAATCTTAATGCAAAAAGCACAAAGAAAAGGAGAATTGGAGAATTGAAGTGTTCAATTTTGTCTTTAATTTTATAGTTATTCCAGTAATTAAATAAAACGCTTTAAATGCAGGCCACACCACCAAATTTTCCGGAATTTGCATCAGCTCTGTCTTAGTCAAGTATTATCTCTTATAAGTTTCATTTTCTATTTTGTAATCAGGGGTTCAGAGTAATTAACTTTTCGTAAATTACTAATTTTTGTACAGCTTTCTAAAAGTCAGACAATTTAGCTGCACAAAAATCGGAAAAATATGATGAAACATCATTTGACTTTTAGGTGATACTGCAGATAATATCAAATCATGAAATACTTTTAAAATTGTATGGTTATCACATTTAGTATATTTATATTTTGTCTGTGTGAGAATTATGGCATCTTAAAAATAAATATCAAATGAATGGTTTTTTGGAGAGAAATTCAAACTGCTAGATGGTTTTTGTTATATCTACTTTCTGAAAAGTGATTTTTACACTTTGGTAGACACTTTAACAGAGGCGAATTTTGTAACGATAGTGAAATGGGCACATAAGTTTCAAAGCAATTATCCCTCAAGAGCAAAATAAAACTCTCTCAATTGGAAAACGAAAACAAACAATGTTGCAGAGGCGATGTTTACATTTTTTGTCGTTGTTTGGCTTTGTTCTCGATGGATATTTGCTTTAAAACCAGTGTGTCAATTTCACTATTGGTACAAAATTCGATTGACATTGAAAAGATTAGACATACCAACACTACAGGACAGAAGAAAGCAGGCTTGTTTAAAGTTATTCAAAAAGATTATAAACAATACTGTAAAAGTTCCCAGCTACGTTTTAAGAAACACAGCAAGCACAAGAATGCAGCTATAACAGTCAAACATTCATACCACTTCTATGCAAGACAGAGTCATACAGAAACAGTTTCTTTTCGAGAACGATAAAGGACTGGGATACTCGCTCAAACAATGAAATCTTATAACTGTAATCTAGCTTTTGTGACTTTGTAACTATTACTTTATTTTTTTGGGGGGGTTTAAGACCCCTTTGCGTTGATGCCTTAAGGCCTTGCAAAGTATTTCTATAGATGTAGATGTAGAAGGTCTAATTGCAAACAAATTTGGACATTTTGAAATCAATTGGCATTTTCAGATTTCACATGGAATTGACATATATGCGAAGTTTACAAATTATTCGCAGAAAACTAGTTTGGAGCACAATCTTTTCATAAGTCCATATAGAGCTAAATTGATCATGAATGCTTATTCTTTGGGGATCAACCCAGTACGAGTTCAAACAAATATTGCGGTTTTAAACATGACAAACGTCGTCTTTTGGAAAAACAAGCTGAAGACCGCAGAGAAAAAGAAGAAATTGACTTAATTTTAGCGACAAGGAGAAGGTCTAATTTACGAAGAACCTTTAAGTTATAATTAATTTAAGAAAGTTATAATTTTTTTGCTGAAGAGTTGCTTTTCAGCACTGTCTAACTTTATACTCGCACTTAAATTTTTCAATCGAAACCTTCCTAATAACAGACTTTTACCCTCGCTGATCACGAATGCACTTGGTATTTTTAATCATAACCAACTACTTTTTTTTCAGTGTTGCAATTCTTCTTTTCAATACAACGAGAAATGCTTTTGTTATTGTGAAGCAGTTTCGACCAGGTACATGCAATGTTAGCATTTAGTCTTATCGATTCAATTTTTGTAATCATTTTGTGATTTAGTGATTGTTGATTGAGTGGTTGAGTGATTGATTGAAGTGGCAAAAAAATGTTCTGACAAAATCTAAATTTTTCTAGGCGGTAATAATGAATGTTATTTAATATGATATTTGATAGTATTAAAATTTTTCCAACAAATTAATAAAATACCCAATATTTTTTACTTGTGCGAGGCCCGCTACTCCCGACTAATCTGCCATTGGTATGATGAGTATGATCATCGCGAGATATTTTAATCAGTTATGTAAAATACAGTTAAAGTTAAACCTCTTCTAAAGGTCCTTTGCAGCCAGCATGCCTTGCGCATATTTTTGGCACGTGGCAGCCATTTTCGTGATCGATAAAAATGAATAAGCTTGATGCTGAAATCTGCTTTTGAATCGTAGCAGTCATTTTAAAAATGCTCAGAAGAAAACAACTGTCGATAGTCAAGAACTCGTTGTCATGGTCCGTAGTTAAGTTTGGAAAGTTACGAATTATTACGAAATGGCTGGTGCTGGTGATTTTCTTCCTTACCTGAGCCCCTGCGCCATGCAAAAAGTAAACAGCAAAATACGCGCTTGCAATGACCATAGATCTCATGGAAATGAAGAGACCCTTTATGTAACTGTATCAGTGTTGCAGGGATGAATATTCTGTCGGAAATGACATGGGAAAAATTCGAGATAATCGCAATTTGTTATATATTGACGTTGTGTTTTGAGTCTTGGAAGGAAATAAAATGACACGGAGAAAAAAATCCAAAATCTGAGACGACTATTGGCCGCTCCATTGATGATTTAGCTTCGGAGTTCAACTGCATCTTTTTAGAAAATAAACGCATGCGGAATTTTAGATTCATTTTTGAAGGTTTAAAAAGTTTTATCTTTGAATTGATTTGTTTGCCTGATGTACTTCCGCCCCAGGGGGGGGGGGTAGTACCATCTGACCTGGGTAGGGGGCGTGTCATATATTTTTGGGCCTGGGATTTCGATTTGTCAATAAATTTTTGTATCAGGAAAAATTTGTCATCAAAAAATAAAATTTTGGCTTTAAAAATTTAAGAAATATCATAGAAATTTTAATAAAAAGATGTAAAGACAGCAAAAATTTCTTCCTAACATGCGCCATTTAAATTTTTGAGTTTACACTTTCATTCCATTATATTTTGGAGTCAGCTGAAGATTTCCTTGGACACGCCCCCTACCAGTGTTTTACGGTACTGCCTGCACCTGGAAAATGATATTTTAACATAGTGTTTACTTGCTAATTAAAAATTAATTTGGTTGTGAATTGTTACAAACATAAATTAGGTTTTACAATTTCATTAAGCAACAAGTCTTGGAAAACTTTCTCTTAGAAATCTCGCATCTTTTTGCTTTTTTTGAAAAAAATCCAATTTAATTTCTGAACGAGGTGAAACTTTCCGAGAAACTTTCGGAGAAACTGTACTCGTAAGAAATTGTTTTTGTATTTTATTTTATAGCATTGTACATGTTCATAAATAATGACCAGAGTGGAAAAGACCGGAGTGAGATGTTACGAGCTTCAGGCCAGATTCCGGTCACTGCGGATCCGCAGGCAGGAGTGTCTTATGAACTTTGTGCTGGAATAGTTGACAAGAAAAAATCTTTAGAGGAGATTGCACAGGAGGAAGTGCTAGAAGAGACAGGGTATGCAATTTCAACTGATAAGTTAGAACGCATCACTTGTACTCGAAGCGTTGGTCACAGTGGAAACGCTTTGTATTTATTTTACGCCGAGGTGACGGATGACATGCGCCTTAATGAAGGTGGTGGAAATGCCAGTGAGCAGGAGGAAATTGAAGTGGATTATTTATCCCCTGAAGAAATGAAAGACCTCATTTTTGACGACAGTAAAACAAAAACATCCAGTTTGGTGTCTGGATTTATGTGGTATGCTTGGAAAAACCAGATAAAACGAGGTGTTTCCAATCTCTAATCTCGCTCTCAGAGGCATTTCTCAAATAATAAATACTCCTGGTACATTGTTTGTGTTAGATCAAATCATAGTATAGATAATGACACACCATCTCTAGATATATCAAAAATATTATTCGTTCTTAAACACTGTTACTTGTCATATCTCTAGAGATAATGTGTCATTATTTCAAACCGCCACTCTGGCACTTACCTTTTAAATGTTCGGCGAATTTATGCTAGTTTTAAACTAGATAAGTATTAGATTTTATTTTTTCCAATTTCCAGAGAGTCCATCTAATTTCGTATTCTGGCGCAAGATTCTGATTTTTGGTTTGAGCCAATAACAACTCTGAAAACCGAACCGAACTATGTACCAGATGTATTCTATTTTTAAATGCTCCTGAAAACGAACTTTAGGTGTACAGTTTAAGGGTTTTAATTATTTAAACGGCTGTCAACTGTAACTTTTATCTTAATTTTAAATTAAATTAAAATTAAAATAAAGCGATACTTTAGAGGTAGTGAAATGTTTTTAAACTCAATAAATTCAGCTTTTGCAGTACAAGCTTTGTTTTTCATCTTTTATTGCTGGTTCATTGTTTTGTTTCCAAAGTTATTTTATCCTAGCCTGTGTCCCAGTCCACAAATGCTGCCACACTTAGATGGGACACAGGCTATTTTATCCGGGCTGGCCTATAATACACTATCTTCTCGTCGTGGTGCAAAGATGCAATGCTATCCGACGCGCTAGGTAGCTGCTGATGTGATTTCATCGCTATTAGAGTTTACTTGGTTAATGTTGAATGATATTGTCATATGACTTTTGGCCGGAAAGCTAAGAAATGCGTTCATCAAAAAAACTCAGAAAACTGTTCGCAAATGGCAAATTGTAGATCGTAGATATTGCAAAAGAGGCATGCGTTCTTAAAAAAGCTCGTATTCAAGGCATGTATGCGTTCTTAAAAAGTGTTTGCAAATGGCAAATTGTAGATGATAGATTGTTGTTGGAGACGAGATCCAAACGTGGACTAATTTTATTTCAGTCTCTGTTATTGCTTTTGCTATTTACGCCAGATCAAATTATGATTTTAAAATGTTTCAGAGAACTACTCTGTATTCAGTGCAAGGTGTTAGTGAGTTTAGATTGGTGTTGGAGACACAAATTAGGACTTGTTGAGGACTTGTTCTTTGTTTTTGCTTTTGCCTTCTCACACCAGATCAAATTAGGACTTCAGAAAGTTTAAGAAAACTACTGCAAAGTGTTAGTGAATTTAAATGTTGTTGGAGACACAGACTAAGACTCATTACTTCAGTCTTTGTAATTGTTTTTGCTATTAATACCAGGTCAGATTTTGATTTGCTGGCACGTCAATTAGCATGAACTTATAGATGATAAGAAACTGTATCAAGCTCACAACTTGTTAAAACTGATGAAAAATCTTTTAAATATGATTTTGTGTCATGGACGAATACAACGGCAGAGAGATAACACGGTAAAGGAGAAATGACGCAATTAAAATATGATGTCAGCAAAAGATGATACATTCTTAAACATTGGTGAAACATAGCTGCATATAACACAGTAATGTAATTTTAAGCCACTTATAAATAATAATAATAATAATAATAACTGCTATATTGTACTATCCAGTAGTTGAGTATGGCAGCAAAAAACAAATGTTTATGATTAAATAAGCAGCGAAACAGCAGCGGTAACTATACAATACAATACATAATAACCCATAACTGTAATTATTGAGTAAACTTGAATGTGCGAAGCATCGAGTTATTTTCTATCCATAATGATATTTTGCTCATGGCATGCTTTCTCCGGGAACATGGCATGGTTGCTCGCTCTCATGGTGTCATCAGTCCAGTGATCTAGCCACGCATTTGGTAATGGTTATAAAAAGTTGTGTGCTTCCGTGTATCATATCTATTGCTATTGTTAATTAGATAAAGGAATTTTGTGTACAAATAACTTCAAATGAAAATTAAAGTTTCGTTTCACCAATGTTTCTGTTGCTAGAA
>JAYJMH010012989.1:0-22422 GCA_036873815.1 Phacellophora camtschatica | reverse complement strand
CCTGATCCATACATTCTCATTCCGCTCTTATAAGAGTACATGAGGCAAAATCCAATTTGTAGATAATAGACTAATAAACAACCAAATAATAATTTAAAACTAGGGTCTTCGGTAAATCTTCTGTTTGGAATACTGGAATCTGAAAACCATCGGTATATCTTCTTCGTTAAAAGGGCATTTTTGCCCCCCCTTGCCCCCCTTGGGAAAGGGTAGGAGGGGTGCTTGCCCACCTGCGCCCTCCTCTCCGGCGTTCCTGGTCACCCTCGTTTTGCATTATTCTCGTTGTTCATTCCCTTTCCCTGCAAAATAGTTTGGCGCCAAAATATTTTATTTCCAGACCTCTACGTTTCGTTTCCAGCCCTCCATGTTACTGTGTCAAAGCTTTAAAGCTTTACATTTTGATTTCGCTTCTGACTCATCGAGAGAAGTTGCCATCAAAATGGCAAAAAAGTTCGAAGACGCATTTTGCAAGCAGAAATTGCAGAGTTTGTCAGGAATTGACAACAGCAAAAAAGGTAGCGTTGATCTGCCAATACTTGATCTCGTGAATCTGATAAACCAATCTAACGATTTCTTCACAACAAGCTCTTGTTCTGGCAGGATTGCTGTTATTTCAGAGGTTTGAGAAAATTATTAGGCCTATTTTTTAGGCCATTCTGTCGTCCCAATTGATTTCGTTGGTTGACAGCGGCAAGAGTTAAATGAATAATGTTTTTGAATAAATTTTAAAAAATACCGCAAAACTACACTGAGCAAGCAAACCTCAATTTCAAACAAAGACAATACATAATTAATACGACGACGTGAACTATTTGACCAGGTAGAGTAGTTTTCTACTCTAAACAAAATAGTAAATTATTTGCCAGTGAGTCTGTGTAGATCATGGCCTGATGGCAGTTCTTGACGAGATGTCTTGGTGTGCTTGCTTGCAGCTTTTATTTTCTCATTATTGTTTATTTTCTCATTGGATTATTTATTGGAGTCAAGCAAGATATTTTTTGTCTATTTATCTCGCAATCAGGCAGTAGATGAAAATTAAAAATAAGCTGAAAGGAACAACATCTTTCTTCATTCAATTTAAATTTTTTATTGTTTAAAATATTTTCTTTTGTTTTTGTTTTCAAGGGTCAAGAGAAGAAGAAGGGATGTGAATGGATTTTTATGTCTCATGAAGAAACCAATGCAGCACAAATTGTAAATAAAACATTACAATTATTATTCAATTAAAGTCCTATTGCCCATCATCGCCTGTTATTGCCTTCATATAAAACATGAAATAAAATCTTTCACAACACTACTCATGGAAAGATATATTTGAAATGAATGAAAACAAAACATTTTGCTGACAATAATTCATACCTTTAAAATTTGTATTTAGATTCTGCAAATTTATTTAAAAATAGGCTGTAAATGGTGAGTGACATTAAAAGTTAAGGGACTCTATAATTGTTGTAAAAACAATTTGTGGCAATAGTTCATTTAAATTCCCTTTACTACTTTTCAGACTGTGTTTTTGATGCTTGATGTTTTTTTGTGCACACAGAAGTTCTTTTGGAAGGATTTTTTTGTACTTTTAACCAGGGTTGCTTTGTTCAGCAGGGTGACTTTGTTCACTCAGCTTTTTACAACTTTTATGTCAAAGTAGCCACCACTCAAGGGCCATTGATTAAAGGAGATCCAGGCTGGTACAAAAAATATTTTTATGCTTTAAAAAAATTTGCATGGCCAGCAACTAACAGCTTTGTATTTCCTTTTTGAAAGTTATAACTGCCTATTTCTAAAACCTTTTTTTTTTTTACATCAGAATGAACCTTGAGTTTTAACATTTTTTCACTTTGTTCACCCATTTGATCATTAACAATAAATATAAATCATTCTCAACCAGTGATTTTCTTTTAATACTTTATGAATATGACCTCATACAGTATGTTATCTTGAGATTATGCTAATTCTACAAAAGCAATTTTATCTTGAACTTGTCTGAGAAAATTTTTTTAAATTGGTCAAAGTCACCCTGGTGGACGGTATGTACATTTAATTTTGGATTGTAATGCTACTAGTGGTTAAATTTAGGTAATAAACAATGTCAGCAAAATGCACACAAGTTTATGTAAACCTTTTCCATAATGGTGAATTACACAATGCAATTTGCATAGACTGCATAGAACACAGTTTGGGTTGTCTTTAGCCAGATAATTGACTAGAGGTTTCAAAAGCTTGATCTCAGGGTGTCAAGGAAAGTGAAACAACCAATGCAAGATAATATTTTTATTTTCAATACGTTTTCAGTCATATTATTTTCAAATTATCTTAAATTCATTTTTTTTCAGATTGCTTCAATAGAAGAAAAGAATAACATTAAAAATGCTACTTTGAAATATGAATCATTTGTACTCCATGCGCAATGTAGATCATTGGAAAAGGCCCAAGAAATGGCAAGTAATTTAAATTTTAGGAGCATTTGGAGTGATGAGTGACTGTTTTGAGTGATGGAGTGAGTGTTTGGAGTGATGGAGTGAGTGTTTGGAGTGAGTGATTGGTGTGGTTGGAGGAGTATTTACAAACTTGAAACAATCAGCTTAATTTTCTTTTAGTTTTGTACATCTTTGTTGTCACTAGATTGGTCTGAATTAAATTTATTACCTGGCATCAGTGCCCTTGTTTTTAGCAACAAACTGGAAAAGATATACCTCTGAGTTTGTGTTTGTGGTCATAAAAACAGGCCAAAAATAAGAGAGTGCCTCAGTATATTTAAGGGTTTTGAAACATGTAATAAAAACTCCATATTTCAATGAAAAAAATATGAAGAGCTATGTCTCTTTTTAGTAACTGTTCCTTAAAATGTTTTGATTTTTAGGAAATTTAATATTCCCTATAGAAATAACAAGGCCTAGGCAAAACACACTTTGGCATTAAATTGATAGATGCCTGGTGTTCAAATAAGCATTATATTTTTTCACCAGATACTTTCAGTAGTCAAAAAGTGTGACAAAGGTAATTTTGCCACAGAAGCATATTCTGAGGAATAGTAAGGATACTTAATATGATACATTCTATGGTTATCTTAGCTTCAGGCTGCCTTGCAAGCTGGTTTCAGAAATTCAGGACTTGTGATTGGGAAGAAGAAAAGAATCATGCTTGTAAGTATTCGGACTGAAATAATTTAGACAATTAATCTCGGAACTGTCACAATGTTTTCTATTTTCAATTCATCAAAATCTGCCATGAGAAATTGGTTATATTTACTGCAATTCTTTTACTGCCCAATTTCTAAATTTTAACCTAAGAGGGGCACTGGGTGATTCTAGCAAAATATTTTGAAAACAATAGTTTAGGCAGTTTACTATTAACACCTCATGTGATATCTAAACATGTATTCACCAGGGAGTGAGAAGTACACACGCTATGGAAGTACCACTTATAATTGATGGGATCTTGATGGTTTCTAACGATGCAAGTAACTTTTTTAACATCATATGGTGCAAAATGAATTATATTTGTTTACAATACACATAATGTGATCATATCTAACTTTGGCAGCTTAAAACAACATAAACAACATAGCGGGTTTGAGCCATTTGAGACCTATTTACATTTATATGAAAACAATTGAAAATGCTCGGAGTTAAAATTTTTCCATTGTTGTTTTTGACACTGAAACCCCAGTTACACTATCCGGTTTGCTGTTTTAATTTTCATATTGCTGTTTTCAGTTACTACACTGTGACGCTGCATCCAGGATAAAAATCTTCGTTAATCCTATACAAAACTCTCGAAAACCTCTTTTGAAACTCTCCAGAACCTCTTTTAAAACTGGGTGCATGTTGTTTTTTTTGCACAAGAAATTAGCTGAAGAGGTAAAACGAAGCATTAAATTGCAACTAGAACAACTGACACAAAATACATGACATTGCATGGCCTGCGCGCAGACTCAAACACGGAGGATACAGTTTGAGGCTACGCGTAGGCTAGGCATTGCACTGTTCTAATTACTATGCAAAAACCCACAGCAACATGGAAATCAAGAACCGAAGATAACAATGATCTGTTTTTCCAAGAGCACAGTAAAAACCTGTATTAAGTACCGTATTGTTTGAAAGTGAGCCTAAAAAAGGTTGTGAATTTTGGTGCTTATGAAATTTCAAAATGCTCGAATGAAGGAGGAGGCCAGTCTACTCATAAGGTGCAGAAACTATTTTAACTCCCACAGACTTTCAAAATCTTTTTTCTATTGTCTTCAAAATTTTTCAGCAATGTGTGGTGAAAATTGTAGGCTAAAAGTTCTCTAAAGTTTTGGTTCTTATATGCTGGATTTAACTGTATTCAAACAGTTCGATTTGCATATGTTGTATTAATGTGAAATCTAGAAAGATTTATCTGTGTTTATGTAAGAACGGAGTACAATAAAACTGAAGACAAAATGTACACTCACAGTCTCCCTTAGTTCATTTTACTCAACAAATGTTTCTGTCGACGATTAACTTGATTGTTTTATTTTTTTTCTTATTTGCAGTATATAACGAAAATTGTTCAAATTTGTAACGAAAAGCTTGAAGAGAACTTTAAAAGAATAGAAAGGTAATGTTTCCTTTTGACACTGAAGTGGTATAAGATGATGTAGATTTATCGTGTGATTGGTTAAATTTATATTTCACGTCTGGAGTGAAACTCGTTACCCTCTAATAGTTTGTTTCCTCGCTGCCAGGACGCCCTGCAATTTGAAATTTTGTACTACATTAGCCATGAATTTAAAAGTTCATGAGTTTAGTTACTTTCATATATTTGCTGAATCACTTAATTATACCTGGCGAACCAAAAAAGAACAATCTCAATTTTTTAGGCTGTAGTAGCTCGAAATCCGCGGGCCTCAAACTCAATTGTGCTCAAACATTCAGTCATCTGCAATCAAGTTTTCTCTTCAGACGTCGTTTTGAGCACATTTTTTTATTTATTTTATCCTCGGATTTCGTGCTGTAGCCCTGCAAACAAAGATAGTTTATTTTGGTCCACCCGATATATTTTGCTACTGCCACACGGTACCACAATACAATTTCACAATTTAGTTTCCTACAATACAATTTCATAATTTATCATTTTTTTTATTTCTTTGTAGGTTTTTGAAAGGTATCAAACCTTCGCTGAGTGAAGAATGATTTCATCACTGAAGAAGTGTCGGTGACACGATGTTTTTGCGAAAGCAAGAAAGCGTTGACATCAATGACATAAATAGCCAGGCATTTGTTCGCAAGAAGCTCCATCTCCGTTCTTCAGTCACTCAGAGAAGATAATCTTGCTGCAAAAAGACGCTGGCAGTTTTTAACGATTTCCCGGGAGTTATGGGTACCCATTTTGAGGAATTTCCGGATTCATGGATACCTGTTTTTAGAATATTTATGGATTTGTGGGTAGTACTTTTAAAACATGAATGACACCACCCCATAAACTTGGCTACTCTAGTTTACCTCCCGGAAACAGTCGGGAATTCATGTGCGACGGACTGTTTGATAGAGCTGAAAGCAACAAGAGACAGTACTTGACATGTTTTACAGCTATGTAAAAAAAATGTGGTAGATAATCAGGGTTTGCGGACAACTGAACAACGAGATTTACCGTTACTTCGGGACGCGGATTTCGCAACTTTTTTTGGAATATGGAATTTTCAGAATATTTTGAATGATTAACAAGATTAATGAACTTCTAACGAAGTATGGTTGGTGTGGAATTTCAGCTGAACGCAACCGTGGATTTCCGGGGGAAATTACGCTGGATCTGCACATCCCTGTGTAGATCCCTCTATCGGAACCATGGATCTTTACATCCCTTTATGACCCTCGCAAATATCAAACTAAAACTTTATTTAAAATATGTATTATCACGATTGTCTTTAATACTCCCAAGATTTTTTATGCTATTTGTTTCTGTTATCTGTAATTTCTGTAATTGTATGTAAAGTTCTTAAATTCTTGTTGTTCATGTTCCATTTTTGTCGATTTTTGTGACTCCATAACCTTCTGTTTGCAGGGGTCTTGTCACCCGTTCTCCAAAATTTCCTGAAGCCCTGTCTGTTTGATACCACAAGCTGGTTTCCCATGACTCGACTACTGGTGTGGTGTTTCCCGGGGTGGGCCCGGGGTATTGCTGCAAATCCCGCAGATAATGTTTTGAACATAGAGTCTGCAATAACCCCTGAGCCGGTGTCTGCTGGAGACTCTGGCATTTGTAGACTGGGCAGGCAATGGAAGAACAATATGATATTGTATCTTTAACAATAAAAGAGTAATATCAATGAAAATTATCCAGAACTTGGCAAGTATGGGACAGTGACGCCAGAAGCCGGAAAGAGCAGAGGGGCAAAATAATACTTTTTAGGGCAACAGAATAGGAAAATAAAAAATTTGCCGACTGCGCCACCTCTTCAGAGTCCAGTGTATGAGACCTCAGAGACGTAGAAAGTAACTCAGAAATGGGAGGGCAAAAAAGGGGCACATGGAAACGGCTATACTGAGGCACTTTTTTCCCCCACAGATTCACAGACTTGGTCTCCATTCAAATTCATTTAAATTCATCTCCGATACAACGAGTTTTATCTTCATAAAAAAGTGAACACTGACAAAAACAACAGATGAAGAAAGGTTTGGCAAATGTTTTCAAGCGGGAATACCGTTAGGTAACTATGGAATATTTTCTAAACTTATAAGCAGCCAGTCCATTAGGCATATCATATCATAAACCAAACAAAAATCTTAGCCTTGAGTAAATAAACATAGCAGCATTAATTATAATACCCACCATGTCGTCATGTGTCAACATTTGGGGTAGGGAGGGGGGGATAACTTTGACCAATTTTTAATATTGTTCTTAAAAAAAAATCAGATACATAACATATTGAAAGAATATTACTGGGTGGTTGAGAAGGATTTCGATTTTTTATTGTTAATGTTCACAAATGAAATGAATGGGTGAATAAAGTTCTTGCTGATCAATGGTCACAAATGAAATGAATGGGTGAATAAAGTTCTTGCTGAACAAATGGAAAGCGTAAACCATGGTAAAGCATAATGATCATTTTGATGTAAAAAATACTGTTCACGGCATGTTCACCTGTGTTTCCTGCTGGGAACAAGTCATCTTGAGACTTTTGCAGGCTGACACGTTAATTACAATCACTCACTCAGGTTAAATTAGTAATTACCAGGGGATTTTTTACCCATTTTTAGTTAGGAGGACATAAGAGCAATGTTTCTCTTTTTAAATAAATGGGTGATACACATCTCAAATTTCTGTTTGAAACTTCACAGTGACATTTTGAAAACACCTTAAAAACGTTTTTTGAAAAAGTTTTTTGATCACAATTTTGACAGACTTTTAACTTTTTATTAACCTCAACCAGGGTGACTTTGTTCACTCAGCTTTCACAACTTGTTATCTCTTTTATTTCAAACCACTTAAGGACCATTGATTAAAGGTCCAAACTGGTAAAGATTTTTATGCTTAAAAATTTGCATGCTAGCAACTAAGAAAAAGCTTCAATCGACAGCTTAAATTTTGTGTTTTGTTTTTGATAAAGGTGCTCACCAAACACAAATTTATTCACACATTGCATTTATAACTAAAGACAATTAGACTTGATCTTAGTGGTCTTGATCTTGAAAATTTCTCCAAGCCTAGCTTCCAGCTGTGAACATTTGAATTTTGAGATAATTTTCTATTGGAATGGTGGAAAGGGGCACCATGCTAAGAGACATTGTGCACTAAATGATTCAAAAATATATGTAAGTGTGGGGTGAAGAACAGAATAAACAATTGTTATTTTCTTTAGAATACTGATTGCAATTACATCAAAAATCAAAGCAAAGATGGTTTCCACATTTGCTCAACAAAATTTGGTTGCTGTTTGCCAACTGACATCGACTAGCAACAAGGCAGCTAATCTGAAAACAGTTAAAGAACTTACAAAACAAACAGCAGACATGGGCGCAAAGGTATGCAGACAACTAAAATTCCATTAATTGTTTATTTTATGTGCATTCGATGTTGGAGCAAATAGAAAATCAACAATATCATGTTTTTAATTTTATCCTCACTGAAATTTCACATACTGCAATATTTTTATTAGAAAGCAATGCACACCTATGGGGTTACAGGGGGGGGGGGCAACTTGCCAATTAAGGCAGTGTCAGAGCCACAGCAAAGCAGCAACTTTGCTATTTGTCTTGTTCTTCATCTTGCGGCACCATTTCCTGGCACCTCAGTAAATATTTAATTAACGTTTATTGCTTTTTAACAGGACATTTACACATTATGAAAATTTCTTCCACAAAAATCAAAATTAGTTTAATAAAAATTTACTGAGATGCCATGCCAGGGAATGGCCCCAGGAACTACTATTGAATTTAAAAAAGTTATGTACTACCCTGGCATTGCCTCAGCACACTACTGGTACCAGTCAATTTGGAGACCTTTTTACATAATAATTTTATCCTGCATAATTGCAACAAACCTATGGGAAAAAACTGGGAAAATTCTAGCTTTCACACCTTCTTTTGTTTGGGAATTTCAACTTCTTTGTGACGTTTTGCAGGTTGTATTTTTTCCAGAGTGCTTTGACTATGTTGGAGAATGTAAAGAACAGACTTTAGAATTGGCAGAAACCATTGACGGCCCCACAATTTGTTCATTAAAAAAGACTGCTAAAGAGAGCAGAGTGTGGCTTTCACTCGGTGGTTTTCATGAAAAAGTATGTTTTGTGGCGTTTTTTATTTATATTTCAGATCAAAGAATATCATTGTTTTCAAATCATGCAATGTGAATCAGCAGATTTTTCATAAATTTTCCATTATTTTTCTAATATGACTTTATTTACCTTCTAACAACCAGGGACCACCAGAAGAACCAACTAAAATCCACAATACACATGTGCTCATTAACAACAATGGTGAGATCCAAGCACTATACAGGAAGACACATTTATTTGACGTTGATATAAAAGATGGAGCTGTTCTAAAAGAAAGTGAATATGTAATTTCTGGCAAAAAAATCATTGAGCCTGTGAAGACTCCTGTTGGCAACCTGGGTTTACAAATTGTATCCTTTCTTACTTTGATCATAAGCGTTGAATCTTTTTACAACTTTAATATGTTATTTAGTATGTTGAAAATTTTTAATTTACGTTTTGCTGAAATTAATTTTTACTACAAGCTTTCTAACTTTTGGTTTACTTATTTGGTTTTTTATGAATCAAAATTTGGTTTTTAATTTTCCTTTGGCTTATTCTTTGATAGATTTAATTTTTGTAGCAATTTAATCTCATGAAACCCAGTAATTTGTATGAAACCGTTTCAAATTTTTCAATAGCTTTTAAGAATGAATTAAAAAGTATGTGTTTTATACTTAACTCATTGAAATTGTTTTCTTCCAAATTTTATGTTTTTGACCCTTTTATCAAATGATGTGTTAGCACTACATATCCATTGTCATAGCATCTTCTTTGACTTCACAACGTGCTATGACCTTCGTTTTCCAGAACTGTCAATCACTCAAACCCAAATGGGTGCAGAAATTCTGACATTTCCATCTGCATTTACCGTTGTGACAGGAATGGCTCATTGGGAGGTTAGCTGTTTTATTCTTTCTCAGTTTCAAATCCCCACTGACTAGTTCATTTTCAAATCCCCATTGGCTAGAAGAGGTTCCCATACAAAAACAAGTGAGAAGCTAGGGTGTCCTACGAATTTCCCAGCTTCAGAATTATTCGACTGCATAGCTTTTTATTGAAACAATGCAGAAATTTAAAACAATTCAATCATATGATTACTGTGATTACTCAAATCGGATCGACACTCTCTGATCCGAAGAAGATTGGAGGATTCTCTCCAAATCTCTATGGGAATGGTCCCGGAATGCTCTAAATCTCAACCGCAACCTCAAATCAAAACCCCCACCGATCTAACCCGAAGGCGAATAAAACTTTTTAATTCCAATCCGATCTGCTAGTTTATCTCAAATCCAATCCGATGAAATATGGAAATTTGATAAAAAAAAACGGGAAAAATTCAAACTTTTTTTGGCTTTATCAAGTCGACATTTAACAGATCGAAAAGTCGCTTATCAAGAAACATTTTATTTTTATTTTCATACATCCATTCTAAAAATTACAATACAGACACAAGTTACAATAAACGATACCACAGGGAGCTTGTCAACACATAGCAACCCTGTGTCATATAGACTGATCTATGTGATCGCATCCAGGCAATTTTAGCCTGCGTGCAGCCTGCGTACTGTCTCCGGGGAGGATGAAAGAGCGGAAATCTCACCCGGAGGCAGTTTCCTCCTCCCCGGAGACAGTAGAAGCTGCACGCTTCAGAATTTATGCTCAACGATAAAAAAGTTATTAGATAACAGCAGATTTGATGATTGATTTCACAAAAATAAACCATCCGATCGGACAGAAAATAACTTTATTCCAGTCCGAATTCAGATTGGATTCGGAAACATTAATAACACTTTTGATATAAAAAAAAAACGCAATAATCTTGTGTTTCTCAGTTTTAAAATTCTTCAGCGATCGTACCATGGGTGCCACAAGAGCCCGAAATGAAAATATAGACGGTCAGCAAACTTCTATTTTTTGGAGAAATGAGTATCTGGATCTCATCCTGTCGATTTCGGCTCAATTGCATGAAATAGTTTTGCATATTATGCAGGGGAAAATCCAAAATAAGTCATAAATCAAAATAAGTCTTTTTATTAAAATGAAAATATTATTAAAATAACATTTTATTTGCCTCATTGCTATTCAGGTTCTACTCCGAGCAAGGGCAATCGATAACCAATGTTACGTCATTGCCGCTGCACAAACTGGCAGACACAACAGCAAACGACAGTCATACGGGCACGCAATGGTGAGTCTGTCAAATTAAATTATGCCATGTTTTTCCCCTCTTCGATTTGTCTGCATGTCGCACTGTCATTATTTTCATGATCAAAAATATCGTAGAACACCTGGTGGGTTTTTCGCGAAAGGAATGGAAAGTTAGCTTTTGTTTTAGGGATTATTAAGACAAAATTACAGTACCACAATTAATTCCCAAATTTACAACATCAACAAATTACAAAAACATTACAAAGAATATTACCAACAAATCACAACACCAGCAAACTTGAGAGATGTTAAAAAATAATAACCCCATTCCAGGACCTTAAAAATAGCCAATTTAGAGGGCCAATCATTTAATTATTTGAGTACCCCTCCCGGCTACGTAACATTACTATGCGTAAACCAAGCACTAATGCTCTGTTGAATTTGTTGTTCTTCTCGTACTCATACTGAAACATTTTCAAAAATCTATTAACTATAAAAACTCAGGTAAAATTTTACAGAACCACAAATTAGAATTTACAACTTTAAATCTTGGTGGAACCTGGTACCTAAAGTGCTGGAACCTGAAACCAAACATAGTGGCACCGTGATATTTCTTGAAAGCATGTCTCTGAAAAGAAACAACCTGCCGCTGTTTGTTGGCACAACCGTTGCCGATCTTAGATTCCTTAAATCAACTTCGAACTGGACGGAATACAACTGCTAGTTTTACCGCCATTTTCAGAGATGCGTCTAACATTAAAAAGAGATAACTCTGTTAAACTAAAGAGTTAGTTCTGAAAATGACAATGCAACACGAGTATTATATATATTACCTAGCATTGTACTTGGAACGTAGAAGTTGCTTTAAATTAGCTTGGTAGCTATTGTTATACTTACTATAAAAAAATAATTAATTTTTTTTAGATTTCACACCTTCCACGCTGCCAAGCAAATCATAACACACGAAAACATAAAGTTTAGCTGTCTTTGTTTATTTTGATTTTATTGAGTGCGCTCAGCAGTGTGAAAATGTTCTTAAAAGTTATACGAAATCATAATGTCATATATGAAACCACGGGCTTTAGGTTTGTGTTTCCCTGTGACCGAATTCAAACCACGGAATGTATGACAAGTAGAATGAAAAAACAGAAGTGGGAATAAATACAAACTTTACTTTTATCAAAACCCGTGATGAAACCGCAATCTTGGTTTTTAAAAATGTCCTTTTGTTTCTCACATAGAATTCATCTTGTTTTAGGTAATAGACCCATGGGGGACAGTAATTGCGCAGTGTTCTGAAGGGACTGGATTCTGCCTTGCGAATTTGGACCTTGAAAGTCTCCAAAGAACTCGTGCGAACATGCCGATATGGCAACATAGACGATTTGACCTTTACAATAATCCTTTCAAATGATTTATAATACCGCATCATTCTTCCGTTTATCATAGTCATTCCACAATAACCACATCACTCCTCCATTTCCAAAGCTCTTGCAAAAACGTGCTTGTATGAACAAGGGTTGATTTTGTAACAATAGTGAAATCGACAATCCAATTGCAAAGCGATTAGCCATCCAAGGCAACGAATTCTCTCTAGCAGAAAATCAAAACATGGCTTTGTTTGTTATGATTTCTGCTTGAGAAAATTCGCTTTGTCTTCGATGGCTGATAGTCTACACTTGTTGTTTGTATGTCCTTATTTAGTAAATATTTGATGATATTTTTTCCCTATCATGATTTTTACGAAACTAGTTCTCCTATCTGAATTTTAAAAGTTAGACATTTGTCCCAATACATGTCCACACTTGAGTTAGATTCAGCATATTTTCTGTTTTTCTGAAAAATATGCTCCGTGCGACAAGAATAACACAAGAAATAGCAAGGTCTGGTCTAGGTAAATGATAAATTTTGTATAATGCTATGCTATGCTATGCTATTTTGTATAACTATCAATACACATTAAACTAATTTCTTTAAATACCGCAAATCCGGGTGTACACAGCAAGAACCCGCCACTAAGAAGGGCCTGTTTATATGGGAAGAATCATCCGAGCATTGACCGAGCATTGACCGAGCATTGTTTATATTGACCGAGTTTATATTGAGTATCATCATCCGAGCATTGTTTATATTAGCAAAATCTGTAAGATCCAACTTAAGTTTTAGCTGGGCTGGCTCACCAATAGTTCGCAAGCTTAATGAAGTACCTAATTAATCTCCGAAGGTTCATTGTGAGAAATTGAAAGTCTGGTACAAAAGTACTTTGCCAATGTCGTAGGACTTGTTTCTTATAAAAACCGTTATCATTTATTTGAATCCCAGGGGGGGGGGGGGTAGTACCATCTAGCTCGGACAGGGGGGCGTGTCCAAGGAAATCTTGAGCTGACCCAAAAATATGATGGAACAAAAACCCAAAAGTCAAGTAGTACTGCCCCCCCCCCCCCGTGATTTATATCTAGCGCCTGTTTGAATTAAACTACAAGTAAAATGCAATTATGGTGATGCCTCATATTCCAATATAAAGCTTTTATTCATGGGAATGGGAGTTTTTATTCATGGGGACTAGTACTTGTCATCATCTTGCTAGCTGTGTGGGGAACTAGTACTTGTCATCTTGCTGAAGTCTCAATCCCGTTTACCACGCAAAGCTCAGTCACGTTTGTCATTTCGTGTCTCAAGTAAACGGGAATGAGTCAAGGTAGCTGAGAAACCGAGGCTCCGCGTTTGGTAAGAATCGCCACTGCTCCGACCATTTGATTTCTTGTGCTTTCAGGAAGAAGATTTTAAACTGTGGAAATCATGAACTTAGAGGCACGGCATGTGTAACAATAAGTTAATAACAAATTTCAAGCTATTTTCCGGTACTTTCTGAGACCAAAAACAAGTAAGATGGGTAAAATCATACATATGTCTTGTGATTTATTGATAACATTACAAAGGAACTGATTAAAATTGAAAACCTAGAAAACCCTATCGTAATTAGCACCGTTCATATTCATGTTCTGTGATACGGGTTTGTGGGATGGGCCCGCTTGTGGACGTGCGGGGTTTGTCCGTCTCGGCGGAGTTAGATATTCGAACATGGAAGTCTGCAATGTCGACAGCGTTCTCGTCAAATCACACGGCATCGGGTCAGTCCAGAAAAAGTCGTGATTTAGCGCTGCGTCGGCATCGATTCTTTTACTCGGGTCTAAAATCAGAAGTTTATCAATCATATCCAAGGCGTACGGATCTTTGACGTACGACCTCAGTCTTTCTTTTACACGTCGTTTTAAGTTTTGTTGCAACTCCATCTTCGTATACAACTCTAGCTTATCAACTGAAGGCCATACTTCCGCATTAATCGAGCCGCAAAGGTTGCTAATATAAGTCAGTTGATTCTGTTCCGTATTTCCTTGCATGATGGGGCTCCTGGTCCACATTTCAGCCATAATGCATCCAGCACCCCACACGTCGATTTGTGGTCCGTAATTTCTTTCTCCAAGCAGCAACTCTGGTGGGCGATACCATAATGTAACGACTCGATTCGTGTAGCGATTCTTCTGGGGGTCTTTATTCAGGTGTATTGCTCGGGCCAGCCCAAAATCAGCTAGCTTCAGGACGCCACTCTTTGTTATAAGGACATTAGCTGCCTTCATGTCTCTATGAAGGATCTTGTTAAAATGGATGAAGTAGAGTGAGTTTAAGAGCATTTGCATTGTCTTCTTTATCTCCCCTAAACTAAACTTGACAGACTGGTTGCTTAACAGACCAGCCAAGTCATGCTCACAGAATTCAAACACAAGATAAATGCTTGCTCGTTGGCGATTGTAAGCAGAAGCTAAAAATAAATTGAATCGTTTTGAAACAAACGAAAAAACACGTACACAGGTACAAAAAAGGCACCTTTTTGGTACCTTCAACTAAAATCCCTTTGGGTGTATTATGCAGATAAGATTATATCAATATAGTCTTAATGAGAATTTCTACATTCCTACTCTTGAAATCCTAATCCCTTTGGGTTTATCATACAAATAAGTTAATGTCAATATAGTCTTTATGAAAATTTCTACATTCCTACTCCTGAACTCCTGGCACTATAAGTTTTACAACGATCAATATCAGATTTCACTGTACAAATTGTTAAGAGTGAAAATTACATCCGTAACTCCAGCAACAAATTCTGCTACCAATTTTGTCAAACTTTGGATTGCTGTAAATTCAAATTTCTAGAAATTAGATTGTAAAATCTTGCATTTGATCAAGATTTGTACTCTCGAGTCGGGAATAGAAGGGGGGTTGGAAAAACATCCAAAGTATAATAAGCGGAGGGGGGGGGGGTCGATTGAGAACTTTTTTGAACACAAGAAATTACTGTGAAAAAGAAGCAAAAACGGAAATTCTCGGCAGATTTTCTGCAAAATTAATAAGCGGATAAAAATGTCCAGGGTGGAGAAATTCTGGAAAACAATAAAGCAGGGGGGGCGTCTATTCAGGACTCGAAAGTATGATCAAAGAACATTTCAAAAAGAATAATTGAGAATATGAAATGCTTCGCATAAAATTATATAGTACCTTTTGTTCTGCAAATTTCTATCAAGTTGACAATGTTTTCATGTTTCAACAATTTGAGAATCTTTATTTCTCTCAAAGCTGTTATTGGAAACTAAATTAAGAAAAACTAATCAACAACAAAATTATAGGCTCATAAATTTAGATAAACTTTGACAATCCTGAACAAAACTATATAGAGACAGCTAACCAGTTACTGAATTTTAATTAATAACACTGAATTAGGGGGATTTTTGGTCTGAAATCTGAAATTATTCATTTCTAGAGATATATATTGAGATGGTCTGGAAGCGCTTGTAGTCTCAATAACTTTCAGCCAAGATTGTAGTTTCCTCTTTATAAATGAATATAAACATTGTACTATACAGAACACAAGTTTGAAATGGGGGTAATCACCAATTTTCATGGCATATTTTGATCATTATGGAAGCACTTTTTAGGTTTCAGCCATATTTTATGGGCATGTTGTTTTATTATTTATTTTTAACCACAAACTTCTAGGGGGACCATTATGGAAACAAGGCCTTTCAAACTTTTAATGCTATCCCTGCCACTCTACTTTAGGGGGTTCATGATTTTAAACTTGTTATGTATTTCATATATTGACTTAATCTTAATATGCATGGTATTACATTATATCGTTGAATTTAGATTGTAAACTTTAATTAAACGGCATAATTTTACTTTACTTACTGAAGGCCAATTCCAAGATCTGTGTTGTCTAAAATGTTTGTATTTTTTCCAGTAAAATAACATTTATTTATTGTTTCATTTGCAAATTGCAAAGTTTTTACAAATATTCTAAAACTAAAACCTGACACGTTGAAGCAGTTAAATGTCTGAAAACCCGTCTGCAGAATTAGTCAATTCTCCTGGATGCAACAACAAACATTTTGGTGTGCTAAGTTGCAGTTTTTATTTTTCAATAACTCGGAACAAATCAAAATTGGTGTACATGCAACATTTTTGAGAAAAATCTTGTGCCTGCAGTTGCCATGTCTCTAATCGGTTTAGGTGAAGGGTACATTATTTGGTATTTATTTTTATGGAATCATTTCCAAAAATGCTGAGAAGGATGTAGTTGTGCTTTTCATCTTGCTTTATACTTTGCAACATACAGTACAGGCCATTTGTAACTTAACATAGCAAGAATTCTTACAGATTTTTATCAGTTCTTTGAAAGGCTGTAAGAATTCTTGTGGTGCATGGAAGAATAATATTTAGAGTATGAATACATTATTTCGTTGTCCCCAAAAATTCCTCATGGAAAAGAGTTCTTTGATAAAAATTGAAAGTTCTGAAGACTGTTGAAATTTTGGCAAGAATTCCTTTGCAAGGAAATTATGTTAAGTTATGATGTACATATATATACATATATACACGTAGCACTTCGTAGTGGCTGTATCCATGAATAAGCATTTAATTTTCAGTTTTTGGATTTTTGTCCGAGTGTGTTTCCAAGCGCCATTAAAATTTATATTCTAAAAGGCTATGATATAGGAGATCCAAAACACTGGTTATACCAAAATTCAGACCTCTGGTTTTGGATTGTAAGTAAATTTGAACTTACAGAATTAATTTCTTGACTCTTGATGCACAAACAATAACAAGTATCAATTTTTAAGTCGACTACCAAGATCTATCAAAAAATTTGTTTCGAATAAATTTGAGTAAAGCTCACACAGCTGGCTTAGACCAAAGCTGTTACCTTTTTTTGGACACCCGGTATATATAATTTAGCATTCCATTAAAAATAAATTTCAAAGCAAGTATGTGCAGTAAAAATGAAATAACAGTATTAATGGATTCTATACCAAAAATAATTTTTTGTAATTTGAAACAGTAATTTATCCAGCAATGATGATGCCAAATTTATAAAAAACCAGTAAAAATTAGTCTTTCTCGTTTGGTAGGCATACAAAGAAAATTATAATCCATCCATCTACATACCATTAAAATTGGTTACAAACAACCATCAAATCTACCATTAAAACTGGTTCTTAGCATTTGTATTTCTCACTTTTTATACACCATTCAAAACTCTTCACATCAAACCACCATCTGAATGAGTGGGAAGTATTCACAAGAACTTATAAATAATGCAAAAAAAGTGGTGATGTCCCAGCCCATTAACGTTTACGAAAAATATTATGTATAAACTTATGAATATTACGCTGCCGCTTACGGTTCTTCCCCTTTCAAAAATAACTTATGAGTATTACGGTGCCGCTTACGGTTCTTCCCCTTTCAAAAAATAGCAATATGATACAAGATTCCAAAAAACGATGATACTGTCGCAAGACTTTTTTGAAACGAACAAAAAGGTAGGCCTAATAAAATATGAAATGTCAGAATTTATGTTGTTTTCGTTTTCGCGTTATAAAAGAACATACATAGATAGTCTAGACTAGTCATATTGCTGCATGAAAATAAAATCAAAAATTGTATCAGAACATACCGCTTTTGCTCATTTTGTAACTCCCTCTTCGTGTGTCGTCTCGTGTGGCGTGAGTCGTCAAAAGCCAAGCAGATAACAGATGTCTTGAAAAAGTAGGCCCAAACGCCGTGGCTGGCACACCATACACAGTCAATCACTAGCTCAGACCGTCGAAAGTGCGTAGGCCAATAGAACTTGCACTTATACAGCATTCAGTTCAGCAAATTAACGGTTCAAGTCACCATTACTCAGCCCATAGTTTATACTACGTCTGCCTCTTTATGCTTAACGACAGTTCTAACTCTCAACTGATAAAATGTTTGATTTTCTCAGATTGCTCCAGTACCACTTTCCAGTTCAAGTCAAGTTCCGTCATGCCAAGCACCAAAGGCCCCTTCCTTCGCCGCGGCTCATATTATTTTTCCGCAGCGCTTGAATTGGCTCGCGACCAGCAGACCACGAGATTAAAGAAATCGACTCGACCACAGTTTTACAGCAAATTAAACTTACGAACAGTTTAAAAATAAATGAAATTATTTTAATATTAAATGAAGGAACGTTTCGAAAATCTATAAGAATTTTTGAGTACTCTTTTAAAAACGTTAGAAATATTAACGTTTAATTAGAAAAATAAAACAAGGACTGTAGAATACCATAATTTTAAAGTAGCATGAGATTGAAAACAGGCGTTCCAAAGACACAATTTAGAATCGAAATTGTATTTTTAACAAATAAAGACAACTCTTTCGAGGGACTCTGGGTGGGGAGGCAAGTTATTTTTCTAATAAGAAAGGGACAATGGCCTATCATTGAAAACTAAGGAATGTGAATGGAGCTAGAGGGGCATTTCCCCCTAGCTTTTATGTTAAAGGCACACTGTCGTGGTGCTGATTGGGTAAATAAAAGAATGAAAATGAATAAAAGTTAGGCAAGCTTCAGTAATTTCGATGCCCATCGAAATTCATAACTTGATAACAATCTGACCTCCTTTTATTCAGGGAAGAAAGACCAATCTCAAGACATGACGACTTTGTAATTATTAAACAACCCGATCGTTTGTGAATGATTTCATATTGATATCTCGCCATAGATCAGTGCATTTAGCCAATAACATCAGCGACAGTGTGCCTTTAAAGGTGCCCCCCAAGATACAATAATATGATTACATATCAAAATTTTCTTCTTCTAAATTAATAAACGCCCCATCATTATAAAACATGTTGTAACCTTATTTAAAAAACACAAAAAATCAAAAATTTAGGAACAACTCGTGGTTTCATGTAAGAGTATTAACAAACATCCAAAACCATGCAAAACATAGAGCTGTCGTCATGGAACTAGAAAAACGCACCCAGAATTCTGAAGATGTTAAAATTTTATGGAAACAACAAACAAATGCACTAAAGTCCAAAGGGCTAAATTGTGATAATTGTATAGGGGTTAATGTTTTTAATTTGATCGTTATACAGTCTATTTTTAGCAACATACACTTAATTTGCCAACTATAAATGAGTTGTTAATAATGATTGAATTTTTGTAATTTATCTGCAATTAAAAACTGTCACGTGGCTGCTTGCTACTGCAAAACGATTAGGCATAAGACTATAGAACTACAAGGTGTCCCAAAAATATGGTAACAGGTTTGATTAAAGCTAGTGCTGAGAATATCGCTCAAATCTGGCAAAAATAATTGTTTAAGTAATCCTATATAATCAATTTAACAATAAAAATCTGGTTTTTTGATATTAATCGTTTGAGAATTGAGATAGTAACATTTAATATTTAAGGTTCAAAATTGCCTCCGACTCAAAACCAAAGGTTCGATTTTGATCTATGCTTTTGAAGTTGTGTTGTAGGATTTTCTGAATCAGTGGTATTCCAGACAACATACTTTGTTTTTGAAAACACTTTTAAGCAATGATTCCAAAAAGAATCTTGAAAATTGGTCCATGACTAAATAATTTGAAAGCTAAAACTGCTGTTTGGTGGATTTTTGCTAAAATTGCTGAAGAAAGAGAAAGCACTTCATAGTGGCTGCATCCATAAATAGGCATTTGATTTTCAGTTTTCGGATTTCCTTCTGAGTGTTTTCCAAGCACCATTAAATTCGTTTCGTAAAACGCTATGATTTAGGAGATCCAAAAATCTAGGCCTCTGGTTTGGGGTTCGAGGCAAATTTGAACTTTCCGAATGAACTTTTTCGATGCAAAAATACTAACAAACTAGGTATCAACTTTTAAGTTGACTACCAAGGATTATGGTGAGAATTGTTCCAAATAAATTTGAGTAAAACTCGCACTACTGGCTTTGATCAAAGCTGTTATCTCTTTTTGGGACACCCTATACTTCCACAGTTTTGTCATGCTCATGCAATTTGACAAATTTTGTAATGAAAGATCCAATTTTTGTAAACGTTCATAAACATGGCTGCATTATGTAAATAAAAGTTAATGAAAGTTTCAAATATTTAATTCTCTGCGAATTTATGTTCGTTAACTTACTTCTAAAAATTAGCCTGCGTTCCATCTCAATACTTCCAGAAGGTAAGTAGGGTATACATTTTGAAAAAGTTTGACGGTCTTCAGGAAAAGTAAAGATCAATTCTGTTACTTTGTCATTTTACTTTATCCTTTTTTCTTGCTCTGCCTGTCCTACACTCCGTGTTTTGATTTGTGCAGTCACAGGGGAACAAGAGCCTGTAACAAAAACACGGAATGTAAGACAGGTGGAATGAGAGAAATCGAGATGGGAATAAAATAAAAACTTTAATTTCCCGAAAGCCCGTGGTTTGATGGAATGGAATTTTTGAATTATAATTTCTGTAAAAACATTCAAATAGCGATTTGAAAGAAAAACAATCAGATTGAAGATAAAATAATTCGCTTTTTCATTGCAATATCATTAAAATTTGATATAAAATCAACATCCGAATGCCGCGATACACATTTTTTATAACATATTGAGTGAAAATTATCGTTTCTCGACATGGAAGTTATAAAACAGACTAGACTGGCTGCACATCCAAAAATAGCCTACGGCAAAAAAGAAAACGACTCGAAACTATATAAAAATTTCTGCAAACCATCTCAGGGATCGTCATGTTGTTTCCTGTCGTGTTGTTTTTCTGTTGCTCTGGTCAGAATTCAGGGTCTAGGTTTGTTATGAAATGATTTCTTAAAAAGGGGCCTTTTCTGTAATTTTAGTGCTCTCTTTGGCTTGTGCGTGTATTCATCCCCGAAAAATATCCAGGTACCCCCCCCCCTTCACACGTTCATTTACGCTGAAGTTCAGTGCCTTTTTTAAGGGACTCTGAATGGGGGGAAAGCTATTGTTCAGATGAAAAAGGGGCAATAGACTATTGTATAAAACAAAAGAATGTGACTGGGGCTGGGGGATTTGCCCCATAGTTATTATGTTAAAAGAGGCCCTGCTGAAGTTCCACTAATGTTCCCTTGTTTCCTGGTTCCTCCCTTTCATTGGCTCCCTGGCAGGCATTCAGTAGTTAGCCAGTGAACAAGCCCTCTCTCCGCTAAAGTTACTTCACTGCACATCCTTTTTTTTTTACAATAACAACTTTCATAAGAAACTGCAAGGCTTAGATTTTTGTCAAAATCTTTTAGTGCAGTAAAAACGCGCATAAACGAACTTTATGTTTATAAGGCGAGCCTATAACAAAGGTTCTTAATTTTAAGGCATACAAAATTTCAAAATGCTCAAATGAAGGGCGTCAGCCTGCTCGCAAGGTGCAGACAATACCTACATTATTTTAACCCCCATTGGATTTGAAAATCTTTTTCTAGTTTCTTCAAAATTACAGCGAAAATGTGAGGGTAAAGGTTCTTAAGCTTAAAAGTTGTAATTTACTTTAAGTACAAACAAAGAATGCAGATGTTTAGCTCTTTGCCTGAAACACGCTTTAAAGATATTTTTGAAACGGGTGCGGGGGTAGCAATTTCGTAAAAAAAATCTGCCTGAAGAATTCAGGCTGGACACGATGCTATCCGTTCTTATAAAAACGTGCATTTTAGAAAAATTGATACCTTTCAGTAAACACATAAAAGTACAAATTTATTAAACGAACGAAAATCAAAAAAGTTTAAGCCTTTGAAAAAACCTCAAAATTAGATTTTGTCGCCAACCTTAATTTCTTTTAGAGTTACGCAAAAGAAGTTCACATTAATTGCCATGTTTGATCTTCTAGATTTAATATTCCAGCAGACCTTAACAAATTAGTTAAATTTGGTGTTTTGATGAGCAACCCGGCTTGTAAAAAATATTTATCAAATCTACCTTTTTTTCATGAATACCATCTGAGATTGGCCTGTACTGTTTACGCGCAGGGCCGATATATCGGCTAAGCGAGCTAATTCGCTTAGTCGAGAAGTCGATATGACCCGAGATTCATTATAACTCGCTTCGGTGCGTATTTCACACCTAATTTAGTGTGCAGTGATAACCAATTTGTGCAGAGCATAGAGGAAAAACATTGAAAAATGTTGATTTCAAAAATTTTGAATTTTGCCAGGAAGAAGGTCAATGGATTTCGAACGCCTCTTGCACTCTTGGGAAT
>JAYJMH010012978.1:0-22441 GCA_036873815.1 Phacellophora camtschatica | reverse complement strand
AAAAAGTCGAGCGAAAAGTCGAGTGAAAAGTCTAGTCGTTTGGCCACCCCTTCTATACACCACAAGACTTTTGCTATGCAACGCAAGACTTTTGGCTGAATGTATAGTAAAAAATCTAGTGAAAAGTCTAATCGTTTGGCCAGGGCTAAAGATGTGAAATGAAAACACTAAATGATTGATTCATTGAAAATTAGATGGTTATTTTATAAGGAAATAGACCAGGCGGGGAATGGGGGTAGGGTCCCCCTCCGGGGAAGTAATTCAAATTAGGTGTTTTTTTGTTAATTTTGGGGTACTGATTCCAAAAATCAGTGTTATAAGGGCGTATTGGGGCATTTGGCCTCTATTGCATGTCAAAATCTCGTTTTCATGCAGAAAAGACAAAACTCCTCCCTATTATTTTAATAATTTTGATAATTTTGATCAAGATAATTTTGTCAAATGTTTTAAACTTGGTTAATTCTGGTGTGCCGATTCCAAAAATCAATATTGTACGGGCATATTAGGCGTCATTGTGCTTCTACTTAATCTCAAAGTCTTGTTTTCAAGCAAATCATTCTTAAGCCTTTGCCGCTATGAAACTCAATATAATCTATGTAGAGAAAATTATCTTTTCTATGAATATCTAAATGATCACGCATCGTAGAGATCTATTATCTCTTCATCAAAGTCGTTGTCACTGTCATCGCCTTCCATAAGTTCGGCCTCATCGTCGTCATCGTCATTCAGAATTTCGTTGGTCAATAGCATTTCGTTCGCCTGCCTGGTCCCAAAATCTGCAAATAGATTAACATATTCTGTCTTTTTAACTATTCCTCTCTAAAAACATACTTTCCCCTTTCTAAAGAAGCTAGAAACATAATCATTTCCAGAAAAAGCATGAAGACCAATGAGCGCTCTTCTCTTTTCGATTTCCAGGTTTGAAGATATTGTATCTATTATTTTTCTATTGAGGCCTGTTCCATTGCGTGTTCACGAAACGACCAATGACACCGAAGAATGTCATCATGGCATGAAAGTCTCCAAGATGGATGATTATATCTGACCATGAAGTTGGATTGTTCCACACCGCGTGAAATGCCTTTATTGCAGCTCCAACATCCAAAGTGATGTGAACAAATGACATATTTGATTGCCTTGCAAGCTCCCTGGACACATGAAACATCTCAATTGTTGTTGCGTATTCCGTTATTGGCGTATAATAGGCGGTAAATATGTCATCTTCGTCCATTTACTATCGGCTTTCTGGAAATGTCGTATTATCCACCCAACAAAGCGATGAATGGTTTGATCACTTGAATTCAGGTTCCTCACTAACTTCCAAAGGACAAGGAGATTCTCACATAGCGTTTCATTATTGGTCCGAACTGAGGAAGACATCCCTGAAGACGATGGGGGCTCTGCTTTTGAGTTGATTGCAACACGCACTGACATTGCTTCGCCAGATGGTTGTAAGGATCTTCTTTTGGACTTTGGGATACTGCAGGATACTGATATTCTCCTGTCGGGTCACAGTTTCTTGATAATGCCGAATACCTTTCACCCTTAAAACTTTCTTCTTGCAGATCATACAGATATCTGGAAACAGTCCCCTTGGCCCGGTTTTATCAACAGTTGTTAAGCTCCGCGTGTTAGCTTTTGGACTTTCCTTATTTCACTCTGCTCTCCCTTCGACTTTTTTGGATATAATTTGACATAATTTGACATAATTTGACATAATTCCCTTATGGGGAGGAGTTTTATTAAGGTATTTTTGTCCTTTCTGCATGAAAACAAGATTTTGACAGGGAATAGAGGCCAAACACCCCCCAAAAGGGCCTTATAACATTGATTTTTGGAATCAGTACCCCAAAATTTCCCAAAACTACTTTATTTGACTTACTTCCCCGGAGGATGGACCATGCAGGCTTTTGCGTTTATTTTGCATGAAAACCGAAAGCCATGGAATTTGCCTGTATAACATCGATTTTCGTAATCAGCACCCCAAAATTACCCAAAATTTCTTTCTCCGTCTGGTCTAAAAGAGCCTGCTGCGTCGCGAGAACAAAAATATACCAAGGCATGTTCTAATTTACATCAGTTCAATTCTTCAAAATTGCAAAACATACAATTTCTCAGCTTCAATACGGTCCAAGTATTCCGACGGTTCTCGCCTCCACGAACTTCCACGTGAAGAAAAGAGTCAAACTTTTGCCCCCGGACTATTTCAATACTCTCCGGCAATAACCTTTATTCTTCTTCGCCTTGTTCAAAAGCTAAACAATGGCTGGGATCAGTAGAAATTATCTGCAAATGCTTCCATACTTTATATTTCATAATGAGTCTAGATTATATTTTACATTAGCTCCACTGGATACAGATACTAAAATACAAAATAAAGACAAAGCCATACAGACAAATTCTAAATAATATTCTATCACATTCTTCAACAACTTGTAAGTTGTCCGTCTTTAAAAAAAAGCTAAACAATGGCTGGAATTAGCAGAAAGTATCTGCAAATGCTTCCATACTTTATATTTCATAATAAATCTAGATTAATTATATTTTACATTAGCTCCACTGAATACAGATAATATAATACAAAAGAAAGACAGAGCCATACAGACAAATTCTAAATAATATTCTGTCATATTCTGCAACAACTTTAAGTTCTTTACCTTGTCAATAATGTTCTGTTCTGTTCATAAAGCCATACAAACAAATTCCATCCAAATAATATAAACAATGTCATGTTTTGCACCAAGTTGTTCGCCTTTTTAAAAAAAGCTAAATACCGACTGGAATCAACAGAAATTCCAGCAAGTTCTTCCTTATTTTATATTACATAATGAGTCTAGATTTTATTACACACACAATACGATGTAAACTTTTAAAGAGTCATACTCTTGTTTTCTTGTTCAGGGGTCTTTTTGTTCTTGTTCTTATTAGTCGACGCTCTGACTCTCGCTTTATAGAGTTCTTCGTAGAACGGCATGCTTCGTTCAATCGTTTGCATCACGATATTTGGTAGCCTTTCGGTTTCTTTTTTCGCCGCGTCGATTTTGGATTTATTTGGATCCTGCCTTCTGAACCCTGAACTCTTTAAGGCGTTCTCGTGCCAGCCTGCCCAGACATCCCAGTCCGGAACTGGACCGGGCTCCCATTCCAAGATCTTCTTGTCAAATGGGACTCCGATTCCTTCGCAGTATGCCCGCATTATTCCCTCAGGATTCTCCAGTAAGTCATCAGCATCAACAATCACCGGGTTTTCGTCCAGAGTCTCGGTGATAAACCTAAAAAGTTCGTACATCTGCTGGAACCCGCCTTCACTGGGTTCAAAATATTCCCATCCGGTTAGGCTTTTGTTCACCGATGCAGCGTACAATGACGGAATTGCTTTCTTCGGATCACGGATCAAAAATGTGTGCTTGAAACTTCTCAAGCCGTCGGCAATCAAGTCGTCAAAATGATCGTCGACGGCTGACGCCATATCCTTTGAGAATACTAAATCAATGCCGTCGTACTCCTTGAGAAGAACTTTGCCAATAGATTTGTAACTGTGCTTTTTGTCCGGTTCCTGTTGTTTGTATCTGTCACTTTGTCGTTCCGGACCAAAGTAGTATGCCCATGAATATGGCTCGTGAAATATTTTGCTGTTGTCTAGTTCCATGACAGATCGCTCGAAAGCGGTCGAAACGCATCTTGGTGCGGTCCAAAGGAAAACACGTCTTGTCATTTTTATGTGAGAACGTTTGTGTGACTTCACCTAATCAGAAAAGATGTACAGTTAACATTGGCTATTTTTAATCCCCATTAACTCAAACATTCACATAAATATAAGACCAGACAGGAACTTAACAATGAAAGTTTTAGATCTAAAGAAATGTGGGGAGACTACAAAACCTACATACTGTAGGTGCAAAACCAACCTGTTTTTACGAAGTAAATCCAAAAATAAAATTCTTCCTTTTGTCAACAAACTGAACAATGATAATGTCAACAAACGAATTGAAAACTTTCAACAACAGAAATGCTATCTCTATTACATCAAGCGAAACTCATGAAAACAGAAGGTTTAAAATGAAACATAAAACAATACTGCTTTGGTCAACGAAACAAACAATGAAGTCAAGAAAAGAATTTGAGGCTTTCTACCAAAGTAATGCATCTCTATTCCATCAAGCAAAATTTATCAAAACAGAAGGTAGAAAATAAAACATAAAACAATCTTGCTTTTGTCAACAAAATACATAGTTATAATAAATAAATAATACACAGTATCCGTTGTTGCAAAAGACAGATTTTAATCATCATATTCAGAAAAATACCACTGCTTGTTTAGAATGGTTCTCAGAAGAAAAAAATCACAGCAAACCATTCGAAATTCCAATCAATGCTTGTTTGGAAAAACAGTGAGGAATTTAAATCTTTTCATAATAACAATCACTCTTAACATTGATATTAACAAATGAAATTACTCTGTTGGGTGTCACAATAGACAATAATTTAAAATTCGATGATCACATAAATACATTATGCGAAAAAGCAGCAATACAACTAAATGCATTAGAAAGATTTGCCACAAATATGAACGTAAAAGAAAGAAAACTTATCATTCATATTTTTATTCATTTTTGTCATTTTTATTTTTTTATTCATTTATGTCATTTTAACTACTGTCCACTAGTATGGATGTTTTGCAATAACAAGAGTAATGATAAAATTGAAAAAATTAACGAAAGGGCATTAAGGCTCCTAGATTTTGACTATACTAGTTCATATAAAGAGTTACCAACAAAATACAATGAAACAACTCTGCACATACGACGACTGACTTCACATACCTTGCTCACGAGGTATACGAAACTCAAAATAATTTGAACCCACCCTTCGTGCATTTTCTGCATTTTCTGCCATATGACTTTCGATTTCCAAATGAATTGAAAATTCCAAAGGTAAATTCAACAAAAAAGAGCTAAACTCTGTCAGATATTTAGGACCAAAAATAGGGAACAAACTTCCAGAAAATTTAAAAACTGCCTACAGTTTAAACAACTCTAACCTCTTTTTAAAACATGGTCTCAAGCAAATAGGTGTGTCTGCTCTTTCTGTGAAAGTCACCCACAGTTCTAATGCAGTTAACCTATATATGTTAGTCTATATTAGTAATTTATGCTATTGCTTCCACTATCATTAAATAAAATGTATTATTAAAAATTGATCAAAACAGTCAGTAGAAAATGAAACATGAAACAATCTTGCTTTTGTCAACGAACTTTTTTGAAGCTTTCTACCACAGTAGTGCAGTCTCTATTCCGTCAAGCAAATCTGATCAAAACGGAATGTAGACAATGAAGTATAAAACAATCTTGTTTTAGTAATCTCATACAGAAAATAATTGCAAGATATCTATCTCAAATTAAACTCTTCTCGGAAGCACACGTAAATAAACCTAAAGACATTTGCCGTTTTATACTCTGGGTTTTAAAAAGTATTTGTTGTCAAACGTTTGAGGAACTTTAGATAAATGTAAGGTTAATGTACCTTTGGAAATTTATTTTGTCAAAACGAGAATACATTGCATTTGATCGGAACGTGCCATTCCGTAGCTGTAAGTAATTATTCTGGATGGAGAAAACAAAATAACTTAGAAAGGCTGTTAATCATTTAATGTTTTCTGGAGAGCAAGTGCATATCATCAGGAAATAGAAAAATAATGCAAATGAATTCTCTCACATCATTTACCTTTTCGTGTTATCTTTTCTTAAAATCTATTGAAACAGCTTTCTAAAAAGCAAAAATGTGGACCATCTTTTCTCGGAGTTTTCAACTGTTTTTGAGAACTTTGAGCAGCAATAAATGAAAAAGACATCAGTCTTTTTCCGTTCTACTTCACTTCTTTTATTATTTATTTACTGCTGCTGAAGGCAAATTCCCCAAAACGATCAGATATTTTCATTCCTATGGCAGTATAATTAAATTTGTCTTTTCAAACAATCACAACACCCTTAACTGTATACCTTCTAAACTATACTTGGAAACAAAATAAGAAATAATAACGAAAAAACTGACGATTGGTCTCTCACTTCCTCTAGAATTCATCTACTACCGATCCTACTGATGAAGATCAATGCCCAAAACTTTTAGATATTTAACTGCTGATAACTACATTTTAATATGATTTAAGTTGTCTTTTTAAACAATCACAAAATATGCTTATTGTATATCTGCTAAAAATCCCTTCAAACTAAAAAACAGAAACAATCACACAAAAAATCTGCTGTTATAAACTAACCAAAACGTATCTGCAAATCAAGCAAAAATCATTGATAAAAATCACTGTCGGCATGAAAGAAAATGTCTTTGCTTACCAATGCCTTATGTTTGCCTATTAAAAACCACTTCCGCTCTCCAATGGCACTTCTCTCGAATGATGGAAGCAATACGCTCAATGTGCCATTTATTCAGCATTTACACCCACACGAAATAGATTAAATCTAGAAAAGAAAACAAAGATTAACTCATTGGATCGCATATAAAAGCTGCTACCAGATGTGCAATGTCTTCGGCTCTTACATAATTCATGTATTTTCACTTCATGTTTGGCTTCTGCAAGCTGCCATCGACGATATTCAATTTCACTTGGGATGAATATAACTAATTAATTTTTCACAAATTTCACGGCTATTGAACAATCAACAGTCGAATCTTCTGCAATCAGCGTGTCGTAATGAATGGGCGGTGTGTAATTTCTGTCATCACAACTGCTTTGCCACCTGGTCAGCTCTACTGAAAGTATTAAAATCGTTCCTTGAGGCAGTTCTTCAATTTAAAAGACCCACTGCATGAGAATGTGAATTAATTTCGAGAGTTTTTAAAAAGTATTTCAAATTTTCAACGGCGTGGTGTACTACAAAAGCATTATTGAAGATGAACTGTTTGTGCACGCGAGTTTGAAGTTGACTATTTAAATGTGAAGGAAAAGCGACAACAAACGAAAATTGTAGTCAATGAAAAATACACAAAGTCAATAGGAAACATGCCTTTTCTTGACCAGCTAATTTTTTCTTCCTATGTTAAAAATAAAAATAGACATGCCAAAAATGAATTCTTTTCAAAGCAACAGTGAAAGGACAATTTTGCTGGAAACGTTTTATGATTTTAAGTTTTCCCCTAAATCTCACCACTTCAAAATTCCAAATGAATCAGAAATGAAAACAGATGTCCTGCAAATAATGTTATTTTTAAAGACATAAATGCAGGCATTATTTTATGGGAACATTTTATGATCTAAAATTTGTGGCCAGTCAAATCAAACCGTAGTTCCATTCAATTGAGTAAGTAAGTCGGCCGCAGCCACAGCCGCAGCCGCAGACTACCCCCGATGCTCGAATTTTCTCGAAAATCCTAAACAGTGGTTATATTCATAGCTGTTATGGTTATCTAAACGTGACCCAGTTATCAAAACATCTGAAATCTTAAACTATGGCTATATTCAGTGTTCACAGTTATCTAACTATATTAAAAACCTAAGCCATGGTTCTATTCAGTTGCTACGGTTATCTTACTTTTCAAAAACCTAAACAATCTTTCTATTCAGTTGCTACGGTTATCTTACTATATCAATAACATAAACCATGGTTCTATTCAGTTGCTACGGTTATCTTACTATATCAAAAACATAAACCATGGTTCTATTCAGTTGCTACGGTTATCTTCCTATATCAATAACATAAACCATGGTTCTATTCAGTTGCTACGGTTATCTTACTATATCAACAACCTAAACCATGGTTCTATTCAGTTGTTACGGTTATCTTACTGTATCAATAACCTAAACCATGTTTCTATTCAGTTACTTTATCTTAATAAATCAAAAACCTAAACCATGGTTCTATTCAGTCCTACGGTTATCTTACTATATCAAAAACCTAAACCATGTTTCTATTCAGTTACTACGGTTATCTTAATATATCCTAAACCATAGTTCTATTCAGTTGTTATGGCTATGTGAGCGAGAAGTGAAATGCACCGTGCTGCCAAAAAATATTCCCCTTTGGAAAATTGTAAGAAGAAGGCTCGTTGTGCTTTATTCACACGAAAATCAATAAAATGAGAGTCGCGTTAAAAATAAATAAAAAATCACAAAAATTAGCCGATAATAGGTAATCTACTCTTTACAAAATTCAGATAATCATGTTTATAAACAACAGCTAATCAGAATAATAACACCCTCAATTATTCACGAAAATTTCATTCAATAAAGAACCTTTATTTCAAATTTAAAAATCGCTTAAAAATCGCTTTATGTGTTATTGTCACCAGTCTAGATGCGTCATTATAAACAGCGGATAAGTAGAAGTAGAAAGATCAACAAAACGTAAACATGCTATCATAGGCTAATTAGGCATCAAATTTTCTCAGTTGTGTCGATGCAACCTCATAGATTGATGAATCTTCATAATGATGAACTTCTGAAGGTTTTACTATATGATTTTGATAATTATTGATTATTTCCAATACTAAAATTCTTGAGGCAACGATTACATATATTCGAGATTAAATTCGTTTTCAATGAAATTGATTCGTATAAACATTTTCTTTCCTCTTCTTGTTCGTTTTCGTCTATTTATGTGTTGTATTATTTCAGAACATTTGTAACAAGGGTTTGGGTTTATAATTTGAAAGCAGGTTAGGTTTCTGACCACAGGGTTGTCATAACTTTACTTGCCCAGTTGTCCAAAGTATGTCAGAAAAAACATTCCAGAAAAAACGAAAATACTCCAGCGCATCGGCAAAAAAAATAAAGTAACTTACTTTGTGTAAATTATGAAAGTTTTTCAAAAATTTGAGGAATTGCATTTATCATTGCAGAATTGGAAATTTAGAAATTTAGAAAATTAGGAATATAGAAACTTGAAACTTTAGGAAAAACCACTAAATAAGTTGAACAGTGTAAAACATTTTCAAAGCAATTTCAAATCGTTTTTGAAATTCCGAAGAATTTTAAAACAATGATGGACTTCCTACTAATTTTTATTCACCAATTATATTTGAAAAACTTGTAAAAGTAATTGCTGTCCAGATGTAGCATGTAGGCTTACAATCAATTTTATTCACATCAAATAATCCATAATTAATTACAGTTACTGCTTCTGCTCAAGAAAGCAATCAGAACATTTCCCATTTCATTCATAATTCAATTCGTTCGAATTTTGAAATGATCCAATCAATTCGTGCATTTTTGACCGTGTGATAAATATTACGTAAAGTAATTGGCAAAAATGCAGAAAGAAAATTTTATGTTCTGTAATTTTTTTTTAATTCGTCAATTTTCCCAATGAACTGAGGCGGTTTGAAAAAAACACAAATTTTGGAATCATAAAAGTATTCTCACGAAAATTATCCCAGCTGATGAAATGCTAAACTGATGCTCTTACCGTGGTCGTAAATGGGTCGTAATTGCTTCAAATTGTATGCCTCAATAAAGGAGGCAATTCCTTCTTCCGCATGCGAAGTTAAATATGTGCGCAGGATACAATGTCCTTGCAAAGATAATTTGCACGAAAATCAAAATGTTCTGATGATATGAACATTTGAATACATTGCAATTGAATAAACCTTGGTGCTTACGTAAAACTGTAATATTCTTGAATTATATTTTGAGTTGATTCAATTCTAATAAAAAAAAATTAAATTAAAGAGAAAAAACAACAAATTAACCCTTTCACCCTCGGAAAGAGCCATATCACCCCCGGAAAGAGCCATATCACCCCCGGGAAGAGCCATATGGCCCATAACGAAAATTTCATATCTCCAGGAGGTGAAAATTCAAATTTCAAACAAAAGGAAACATTCTATTAAACTGATGTCTTCAACTGACGATCTAACTACACTGGCCATAACTCGATATATTAGAATTAGCAACAAAAAAGAGAGAGGATTCAGGGGTTACATTGAAATATCATATTAGTATGTATTAGATTAAATAACGTTTTAGTGTTTATTTTAAATTTGGTGTATTTATTTAGCCTTTACTTATATTACTACTAACGTTTATTCTTTATAATTTTGTAGTTTGTACTTTGAACTTTTATGTATTTAGCCACACCTTGTATTAGGTAGTGCTGTATTTATATCTAAAAAAAACTACGATGCTCACTATGTCGCAATCACGTAAATCTGGCAACCGCACCTTGCTCTGATGTCGTAAACCGTCTCTGCCGCGAGTAAAACTCTGGAAATCTGTTTCGTAAACCGTCTCTGCTAAAATCTGTTTCTTGTAATTTGTGGAAATCCTTAAAAGCTGCCAAAGTCTGTGGACGTACACAAAAGAAAATCCCATATGCTAAATTAGCCTTCGAGCAACCAACAGTGGAAATTAGTACCAGTAAAATTGGTGATAATTAGCAAGGAATTAAAACGGTTTGTTCTACAAATGGCTTACCTTTGAATAAATTGAGTTCCATTTACGTCTTGTCTTCATTTTTCAAATTAATTCTCATCGCATATGTACGATATATTGTTCGTCTTTTGAATTTAATATCACAACATGTCACACAAAAACAGGTATTTGATTGGTACAAGTGTGAGAGAAAAAATATTGTCAAAGCGTTTGCCTGAGACAATACCTGTTTTTGACTCAAAATAATTTGAAAAATTTGAAAAACAATCTTCCCTAGAAGGTTCAAAAGTTTCTTAGCGATTTTTCATTCACTAGTAAGAGTTTCTTAAATTTTCATGGGTTTCACCGGTGAGTTTCTTATAAAGTGTTTCCTATTAAAAAAAAAACGTGTACTGGGTGAAAACAAACTGGTTTTTACATAATTTCAAATCGACCTATTAGCGATTATAGTTTGAAAAACCTACTTTTGAGCTATGTTTTTTAATTACTTTCCAATTCCAGCCAAAAAAGCTTTTTCATTGTGATTTATAAGAGCACTGTTACAAATCTTAAAACGTATTTTTCAGCAACAATGCAAAAAACCAAATTGATTTTAAAAACCATCGCTGTCACCAATAAATTTAAACACAACATCGAAATAAAAACGCTGCACGTATAAAAGCGCAAAGGGGCAATGGAATGCAAATCGGAAAAACGCTTCGTAGTCAATGCCTTGAAAATATATATACCTTCTATCCGAATGAATTTTATAAAAACATTTCATTTTTTAAATAGCGATAAATGTTGCAAGTAAACTAAATTTTACAAGTATGATGATACAATGTGCATATTTACAACAATCGGTGGGTCTTGTTAAGTCGTTTTTTATCCGTCAACGATCCAAAATCTTGAAGAAATATTCCACCTGTAAAAAAACGGCATTCATTCATTAGCTAAGCATATTCTATTATACGCCACAAATGAAAGACTTCAACAAACCCTCGTTTCATAGACTAAATTTTCGGTTTAAAAGACACTCGTTTTATCCAGGGGACGGGAGGGGGGTACATGTTCCATAGTAGCTACAAATTTTCGTGTATACCCAAAATTAATATTGTGTTTCATTCCAAATCACCCAACATTAAGGACAACTTTTAATATGTAACCCAACGTTAAGGCACATACCCATGTTTAGAGAATTTACTGCCTTCAAATCCATCCATACATTAAGGTGTACCACCCCCCCCCCCCCCCCGGGCCAGAGGAGGAGCTCGGCAAGATGGCCGACTAAGCCGATCAAAAAGAGGTAGTGGGGCGGTTTTCGCTGTCACCATAATTAAGCCTATTACCCAAGATGCTCGGAGTTTTAGTTCATTCAATAAAACTTCACTTTAAATAGCTTCCTTGTACTTGATGAAAACATTCAAATATTTCAGTGTCAAAGGAATGTATGTGCTGTTTGATCAACACATGTCTTGACTTTCTAAAGTAAAAATCAACTTTTCATTCGGATGGTAATTTTGAAGAAAAAAAAAGAAGAAGGTAGGCGTTCAAAGATCACCAGCATGGCAGGGAAGGCAGAAATAGTAAAAGTCAATTTATTTTTAATTCACAGCAGGTAGTTTAACAAACTAAAACGCACACAAAATAAAAAGCGAACGGCAAATTGCGCAGAAGATATCGCGCACAAGTAGTTTTGATTGAATTAATAAAATTAATGAGTGATAGGGCACATTTGATTTACTTGTAAAGTGTCATCTTACTTGCGGTTAACATCACCATACAGGGTAAGCAGTGGTGTAGAACTGAATCAACTCCAGAAAGATCTAATATGACATTACTTTTCAGGAAGGGGGCTCTTTCCCCTGCTGAAGAGCTATAGGGGGCTCCGCAACTTCTCCTTCTTCTACACCACTGCAGGTAAAGTAAAAAACGACGGACGTTTGGTGGTCTACAAGTTTAAGTAAAAACAATCCGAATTCAATTTTGAAAAAATTTCCGTGCTAGACAAAAAGATCAGCAAATAAGAAACCTTGTTATCTTTAAAGTTGACCATTCCATACCTATTGCTATGAGCGCAATTTTCTCCAAGATCTAGATGGAAAATTTTTTCGGAAATACCTGGAAACTTCCAAGAGAAAACGGCCGGCAGTTTAGCTTTGCAAAAACTATTTTCGAAGTTCTTGAGAAAATGCGTTTAGAGTAGAAAATCTATCGCAAATATCTTAAAAGTTTACAAGGTCAAATGCTACACAAAAGGTTGTATGTGTCTTTACTGGTTAAAACAGTGCTCAAATTGAAAAATTTCGTAATCTGAAAACATTGCAACAAAACGGGCGCGTATTTTCAAATGCATGGTATCTCTAGATATTGGTCGCATAACATCTGTATAAACTGGGTTATCAAAACAAACCTCAGCTAAATCGGTCCACAAAATTTTCTGCTTACCTCAAGTGCACCATCGTCTGGTAGATCCGTACAGTGAACAGCGTTTTTAATCTTATCCATTCCAAATTTAGCTCTCAGTGTTTTTGGTCGTAAATGTCTGGCGATTTCCTGGAACCAAACAAAACTATTTTAAATAAAGTTTGCAGATAACTATTAAAGGCTCCCCTCCTTCGATTCTTTTTCCCCCTTACGCTTCACTGAACACTAAATATTTCAACAAATTCTCAGACTCATTACATAGATTCAAGGCCCATCATATAATTCCCGAAGTTGTATTCTACTTTCCACCTTATGTTACATTCTTCCCTCAATCAGAGATTTATAATAATAGCCACCAAAACGCTTTAAACTCGTGGTTTCAAGGCAGGTACTCAAAAAACTACGAATGTGGAAAATGTTTCTTAAAGCTGTGAGTAATGTTTCTTCATGAAAGAGCGTGGGAATTCGGGCGCCAAAAGAGTAGCTGTAGACAATTTCCTACCATATTAATCGAATCATTTCGTTTTCTTCTTTTTGTAATTTTCCTTCTGTTGTTTGGTTGACGTCTTCTCTTTGTACTTCGACGTTGCGAGGATGCATTTTGAAACAAGAGAGAAAAGGGAAGGAAGTGATATATATTCTTTCCTTTCTTCTCTCCTTTCAAAATGCACCCGCGCAATGTTGCGCGTGCAACGTCACATCACAAGAGAAGAGAGAGAAGACAACGAAAGAACAATAGAAATTAAAATTAATAAGAGAAGACAACGAAATTATTAAAGGAAATCATTAGCAACTACTATAGTAAATTGCAAAAGCAAAATAACAGAAAGAAAATTACAAAGAAAAGTCAACGAGAAGACAACAAAATTATTCAATCAATGTGGTAGGAAACTTCTATTTTGGCGTCCAAAATCCCATGGATAAATCTTACTTCTCAAATATTCTTAGCCGGTATCTATACCGAGTCTCAGCTGGTATTACTTACCGGATCGCTTGGTCCCACGAATTCTCTGAAAGCTTCAGGTTGTTCCGGATAACAAATTTCCATGGCAATGCATGATCCACTGCATAATTCTTCTACCATTGACTGCAAAAATAGATACAAAAGAACCTACAATTATCTCAGCTACTGGAAATATCTGCCTTACGACAAGAAAGGGTCTTAATCGTTGAATTATTTTGTTCACTCAAAATCTTGCGTCCGTCTGGTGAAAAATAGGATTTAATGGGCCAAGCCTCAAAATATGAAGTTAAGAATTAACATTTTAACAAAATTGGTTTTCAAACAATTTTTAATGTCGAGAATTCCGTACTTGAATTGTAAACAATGAACATGTTTTAAAAATTGATTTAAAAACATTGATGAAAACAAAGTGCGTAAGCATTGATAAGTTTCTTAGGTTCTCGATTTCTTTTAGTACTGTATCACAACGAGAGTCAGTTTCCTTTCAAAAGAGGTAAAAGCATAATGGACAGAAGGGCCTTGCGCGTTACTATTCTTCGTTGATGCCGGGCCTAGTGTGAACAGAATGAGTAAGTGAACTTTTCTGAGAAAGGCTTCGTGTGAACAAGCGTAAATGAACTCAAATGGATGCGGATGTTCTTGCAGCAAGTCTCGTGTAAACGCGGCTTAAACTATATTTATAAGCCATAACAACAAATTTTCACCGTGTAAAAAATAAATAATTCAGAAAGCCGCATACAAAATCAGAGTTTCCCAGCAACAATCACATCATTTTCTTTCATTTTAAATTTGTTTATTCATTTTATAAAATACCTTTTAATATAATTATACATTTTTCTAAATCGAGCTCGCTTGACTAGAACTAAAAAGTATTGATTTAGATTCAGTTATCTCGAAAATTGAACACATTTTCGTTCACCTTAAGAGTTTTAAGAGTTCGAGATAGCGGAGTTCAAAGGAAGCGCAAAACATTTGAGTCCTCGAACAAATTTTTGCTCCCTTGAGAGTTCAAGATAACAAGGGGATCAACAGTATTTAATTGCCCTTTCTTACGCTGTATTCGTTGACAACTCCTTTGTAAATTTCTAAAAATTCTTCAGCATTTGCTTTCTCAAGATGAAACATTTGCAGAGCGGTAATTTTGAATTCAGAATTTGAGATTGAGGTTATGATCTTCCCAGCCAGTTTCTCCGAGATGGCATGCGGCTTGATAATACACAGGGTACTATTGTTAAAAGAAACGGTTCCGCTCCGTTTGCTTGCTCCAAAGAAAAACTTCGCTTCCTGAAAAAAAAACATAGAGAAAATATGCGTTAAAAAATTAATTTTAAGATAAAATTAGAATTTAGCAGGGTGGCCCATAAAAACGTCCTCGCGTTTACAAAGCTGCTGTAGATGAGCCTTATAAATAGATAAATATAAATAAAATCAGTGTAACGTTGATGGAGTACGGATACCTGCCGGTTTTTACAATTTTGTTTTTTGATTGAATTTGATGTGTGAGGCTTAATTTTAAGCAAAGTTTGTCACCAATTACCCAATAATCACTGAGTTATCTTCAATGGAACCAATAATAAAATAATTCTGCTGCTGCAAGCTGCTGAAAATACTGCATTATAGCTTTCAGAAGGATACCAACGTTGAGTTTCCCTCAAAAATAGCTCAGAAATAACTTGCTCAATTTTGGCAAACAACGTATCAACTTTTAAGTTGAAACCTCTAAGATCAATGTGAAGCAAAAACAAAATTATCAAAACTAAAATAATTTTATAGGAGCTTTGCAAACGTGGGAACACTTTTTGGGCCATTCACCACCCGGGTGACCCAAAAGAAAATGCTCACACGTTTAAAAAGTCAACAACAAAAAATTGACCTTGTTTTCAATCGTGTTCATTTTTGCGGAGTTGTGTAGAGGAAGTGAAAACGGGTTAATATCGGATATGGTAGTAGTAGCTTACCTCATAATCATATTTCATAAACCACTAAGGTAAAAGTCTTTCAAATTTAAATCCGTTTTCAAAACTCTAATTATTTATTATCCGGAGCTGAAAAATATCTACCTCCCTCAAGATTTCTCTGCCTGATTTCAAACAGCAGTTCACAACTGTTGCATACAAGCTGCTCTTTAAGGTACGGTCAACTTAATTATATGAGATACCTGTCTGATGAATTCAGAATTCTCTAAATTACGTTTCGTTATTAACCAATTTTAAATGAAAAAATTTAGTATTGTTATCATTGTTATTATTATCGTTTTCTCTGAAGTCCGTATATCTAGTTGCTGGTCAAAAAAACGAAATAGTGCATTTGAAAATTAATGGTTCAATGTTCAATGATTGAACAAGGTGTTCAGTTATTGAATAAGGTGCTCCGTATAACGGACACCTGTGGCACCAGTGTTGCTGTCCGTTGTAGAAGGGTGTTTAGAAATTTTATTCTTTTACAAAGATATTACCCAGTAAAATTTCCGTTGATAAAAGGTGTCCGCTGTTCGGAGGTGTCCGTTCAGGTTTCGCTGTATTTTGTTAGTTTGCTGAATTAGAAACAAAATAGAATAGAAATAAAAAAAGCAATGAAAACTTACTCTCGCGGCAGATTCTTCGGAATCTGATCCATGACATGCATTTCTCGTTCCATCTGCAAAGTACAAACAATACAAACAATACTATATCCAACAGACCACGTCTACTAACCCTCCAAAGTTTAGTTGACAAAATTTGGCCACTTATCTCAAAGAATTATTACAGCTCAAATTCCCTTAAATCAAAATCCCAGTCGACTCATGAACGGCTTTGTATATCCCTTGAAAGCTTTTAATGCAGATTCAGATGAAGATTCAGCTTCGGATATCCAAAAACTCGTTATCTCAAAGGAATTTTCATCCCCCTTGAGAGATAGCGAGGTTTAATAGACAGTTCCGCTAAAGATGGTCGGAAGGGTATTATGACCAAGATGCAATGCGTTTTATTAGCGAAGCAGCAGCTAATTCTATTGGTATTCGATAAACGAGCGCATTGCATCTTGGTAATAATGCATAATCGGTCATCTTTAGCGGATTGTCTATTGTAAAATCGTTAAAATTATCAGTATAAATCAGCTAAATAGCAGATTTCGCCAAATTAAGGTGTGTTTCAGCACACACAACAAATACACCTTCAACCAAAGAACGAACAAATTATAATTTGGCCATGTTTTCCATCCTTTTTTACATGTCACGCTTTTGTCTTTCAGATAACCTTACATGATGCAATATAGAAGTCACGAATGTTTTTATTTTGCTCAAAATGATAGGCTGAACTTAAATCTAGAACGAGTCAAAATGCAACTGGTTCAGATTTTGGAAATTTGTCAATTTTATCCTCTAGACAGTTCTTAACATAAACATTAAACCTGCAATGCATTGAAGCCACCGGTCACAAAAAAATTGAAGCCACCGGTCAAGAAGTGCCACGCCCAAACGCCACACCAATTTATTGGCAAATGTGAAGCTCGCACACCCGGGTTCAAATCTCTAGCGACGGCCCTGATTCTACGTTGACACAACAAATTACACAAAGTACTTCAATATGCCGAACAAAAACATGCAGAATACAAATATTTTCTTTGGTATTCAAAAACATCGAATAAAAATTCAACCAGCATTATATTTGTGAAGCAAACATTTAGGCCAACATTTGTCTGAAAATCAAGAATTAACTTTCAAGACTTAACATTTTCTCTAATTTAACTTTCAGCTTATGCATCCAAACTACTTACCAGATCCAGAAAAAGCTCTTATCTACTGACATATGAATTTAGCATTATATTCTTAAGCATGTTTGTACTTTAAAACTCCCATGTTTGTACAACAACCTTTGCTTAAGTAGGGGTTAGCTTCTGCACCCAAACAATTTAACAGATCGAAAAACAGCTCTTATAGACCAAAAAATTCGTTTAACATTGCATTTGTGCAGCAAAAGTTTACACAAGAAGCCATAGAATTATACGGAAAAGATTTTTTGAGTGACTTAAATTTTTTGGCAGAAGCATAATATGAAAATTAAAGTCTACGGTGCTTTTACAATTTTTTTGCTCATTTAGCTTTTGCACCCAAACTACTTACCAGATCCAAAGATAGCTCTTATAGATCCTGGAGCTTCCTCTCGCGCTTTCATCGTATTGGTTGGACCTAAAACAAAATCACTGAGAATCATCACACGTGATTTTATAATTCAAACCCCATTTGCAAATCTCCACAGACTGAATCGAATGTTGACTTAAGATTCTATCTATTTTTCAGCCAATAAAACAACGAAACAGGCCGAGGGTTGATTTACAATACGGGAATAATGAGGCGAATTTTGTATTGACACATTACCTTCAAAACAATTATCCCTCGAGAACAAAACAAAACTCTCTCAATTGGAAAACGAAAACAAACGATGTTGCGGAGGAGATGTTTTCATTTTCCAGTTGACAGAGTTTCGCTTTGTTCTCGAGGGATAATCGCTTTGAAAAAAGGGTTGTCAATCTCATTATTGCTACAAAATTTGCCTCTGTTCTACGACACGAGCTCGTTGAGTTAGGCCTACCTTGTGTCAAGTCGTTTACTTGCTTTGTTTTGTGTGCAAAATCGTTTATAACTGGGAAGCTACTGTCGGCATCCAGAGTAGATTTTGTAACAATAGTGAAATATACACACTAATTTCAAAGCGAATAGCCTTCGAAGACAAAGCGAATTTTCTAGGCAGAAAATTAAAAAAAACGAAGCCATGTTTTCATTGTCTGCTTGAGGGAAGTCGCTTTTGTCTTGAATGGCTTATCACTTTGAAATTGGCGTGTCGATTTCATCATTGTTGCCGTATCTGCCCCTGTTACTGTGAGCTGGTATTGACATCTAGAAATCAACACTCGGGTTGGGATAACGGTTTAGCAATAGCAAAGATGTCGGCGGTAGTGCAATTTTATTCTTGTGTTGCATTGTTTTACTTGTGTTCAGAAATTTAAAATGCCGGACAGCACCAACGGATATTATGGCCAGACGGCATAAAGCCACTTACAAACGCAAAAAGAAAGTTTGCACGATCATTGAAAAGTAAAACAGTTGCTTTTCTATAGTCGTTACAGCACAACTGTAAACGCTTATTTGCACAAGAAACGGCATAACACAAAGTAGGCCTAACTCAAGCTTGTTATAATACCCTTGTTTTTGTAATGAGGTTAAAAATTATATGACTAAAATGAGATTACTAATACCTAACAGAGCTCTCCAATTCTTTATGGCATCATGACCCATTAACTCTAATGCGACAATTGGACCGCTCGTCATGAATTCTATTAAACCACTGAAAAGAGAGAATAACAATTTACAAAAATAACGCAAAATGAAGTCCCTTCTGTCGCTCGCTTCGTTTAAATTTTGAGCAAATTCTATTAATTCACAATATTTAGTATCATGTGACAAAACACTGTAATGTAAATGGCTAATTTCAAAATCATTATTATATCATGGGAATCACGATGAATTGAATTAAGTTAAGCCCACCATCATATACTGTTGTTTATATGATATGAAATTACTTACTTCCACGGCTACGTGTTGTTTTCGTGCTTCTGCTGTATTTAGTCAGTGCATAGTGATGTCTATTCCATCCTATTTGTGCTGTTGTAACGTCCTCACTCTCATCTGGCAGTTGTTCTCTATTTTAAATATGCTCAAAATGAATGTTTCTAGGATCTAACATTCAGTTTGATCAAAATTTAAAAATGATATGAGAGTGCGGGACGTTGCAACAACATAAATATGATAGAATACACAGCACGATGCACTGAATTAATACAGCAGGGGCCTGAATCCATTCGTCCTAATGCCCTTGGTTATATAAAATCCAGCATTCTCGTAGGTTTCACGATTTCTTATTTATAAGCAACTGTTTTATAAGCAATTGTTCTGAAGTTCATCTAAAAAATTAAGCAACCCCACTTCTGAGATAAAATAGAAATAAGCAACTTACAAAAGACCAGTAAACAATTTTTAATAAATCGCAATTGGAGCAAGCTCCTGTGGCTTCATAAGAGTGCACCGTGGCCGTAAAAGGGACTGTTTAAGGCCAGTACTGTTTTGAATTATATTATTTTCAAATACCCAGTACTATTTTCAATTATTATGTAAGCCAATTATTAAGCATCGAAGCAACCATTTAAGCTACTTGAACTCCAAATTTTAGTTGAAATCTTAGCTACTTCAGCACTACCCAAAATATTAAGTTGCCTATAAAAAGGAAATCGTTTAGTCTAGTTCCAAACAAAATAAAAACGAAAATTTCGTGCTTGATAGATCTTTGAGTTTTTATTCACATTTGAGATTAGCCAATGACATCAGAGAATTTGACCACATGATCAAAAATGACAGAATTTGCAGAACAGCCTAGCAAACGGTGGAACATTTTTTTGGGTCTACCCTCGCGCTATATATTCATGTTTAATTAGCACTGGAATGATAACAATAAACTGTAAATTTTGATAATAAAAATCAACTAAAATGATACCAAGTTATATAGTAACTCACTCAAAAAAAGGTTTTCCTTTATGCTCTCCGTAGAATTCTGCAGCTTCTTGCCTTGTAATAAAAATTTTTAAAGATAATATCTGAAATTATTCAAGTAGATTGTCAGCATTAGCATTATGTACCATTTATGTGTTTGTGTGTTCTCTATTTGTTTCTCATCACTCATGCATGGGTGGTAGGACAAAATCAAAGCTTAAAAAATTCAATACCAAAAAATCAAAGCTTAAAAAATTCCTAACAGTCATGACAACATTACAATTCAACAGCACTATTCTTTGACAAAACTCAAAGCTAATATTTTACGGTGAAAAGCTAAAGCACGGCGGCGTTGAAAAATTTTAACTGACCTCCTTAGTTGCACCATCTTTGCTTCACAAATTACCAATTCCTCACTCTGAATAATGTTCATAATTTCTCCTAAATAAATGAAAAGACATTAAAATTTCTGCTAAAAGTAAACATGCTGGATCAAAGATTATTCGACTGTTGAATTGCTTATTCAGAAAACTTTTGGCAGAATTAAAGCATATAAAAAATCGTTCGATACCCTTCACACTAAAAGTTCTTAAATGCAGTTTATAACTTTACCTTTCCAACCCGAAAGAAGGCCATGTGACCCATTGAAAAACAGCAAAAGACAATATATTTTAAGATATTGTAAATGTAGAAATAAATGTTTTACTTTTTTGAGAAGCTTTCATATGAATTCTTAAGTTTAGTTGGATTCTTGCGTGCTAAAGCCCGAGAAATATAAATTTGCTAACGATTTACCTTTACTAGAATCGAAGCACAAATACATTACACCCTATTTTCCTAAGAACCTTTTTTTATAAGAACGTCTAGGCTGAGAATAGACCTAAATTTAAGAAGCAAGGAACTGCCTAAGGCTGAAAACTGAAAAGACTCTTTTTCTTTAAAGAAATTTAAAATTTGAATTAAATGTTTTTTATATAGAAACAGAACAGAAATAACTGTTCTTATTGCTGTCCTCTTCCAGGTCCAGTCTGTCCATTAAAGTTAGTGTTATCTTCAAAAATGAGACTCTTGCTGCACTCCAACTTTGGATTATAACATACTTAGGAACGTCTTCAGGCTAAAATCGTCAAAAAAATAAGAACGCTCGAGGTTCAACTTCAAAAAACGAAGCTCTTATAAAGAAAAGATAAATCTGTTTAAACTTTCTAAGTGAGAAATTAAAGTTGTTTTCCTTGAAGAAAAAAGCTTTTTCCTTGCAGCCAAGATTTTTAACAAATGATTGCGTATCTGCTGATAATCAAAACAAATCCTGGCGAAAAACAGAACATATATGCAGACTGTGTAAAGATGTAGCTAAACATGCAAATGTATTGCTGTATTAAAGGAAATTGCTGAAAATAAATCGTGTAGTTGAGTACACGATGTATATCTTAATTCATACATGTTTTTTTTCATGAGTACAATTAGTTTTTTTTCTTATGATTACTTTACAATATATTTTGTCTATTTTAGCTTTAAGTCTTTCTTATATTCATTCCTATTTTTCTTCAACATTTTTGCTACATAAACAAGATTTAAGGCAGTTCAGTAACCAATTGTACTATTTTCGTACTGTTATGTTGATTAGTAAAGTGCACATGGAGTAAAGGTTGATACAATGATTCCTATGTACAATGATACGTGTGTTGTGATTGTGATGAAAATAAAAACACAGAATGTAGGATAGGCGGAATGAGAAAAATCGAAGTGGGAATAAAATACAAACTTTACTTTTCCTAAAGCCCGTGATCTGAGCCTAAGCTAGCTGTGTTTTTCATTTAGGTAAATTTCAGCCTGGTGCCTCTCATTAGCGATATTCTATTTAAAAACGTGTAGTAAGGTATAAATTTGCAAAATGAATTTAAATGCGTGAGAAGCATACCCATTCGAGAGACGGCATCTGGCTTGATAAGTGCTAACGTTCTGTGTGAAAAAATAAAATCAGTTACAATCATTTAAAAAAGTAAATATATCACGTCATATCATATCAATTTATTTATAGAACACATTAAACCGGAGGCTATCTGGCTTGGGCCGTTAAAAAAATATATTATAAAATAAGAATATAAACTTGTCCATTTTAACAGATTTTCCATATCTAGAATTAATATACGATAACAAAGCG
>JAYJMH010012967.1:0-22448 GCA_036873815.1 Phacellophora camtschatica | reverse complement strand
TGAAAATGATGTTAAGATGACATCGAAACGTCCTTCATTATTATCGTTAATATTTATAATTAAATGTTACAAAAATAATATTTTTATTCGAAGTTAAAATCATTGTAACAAAACCTAAGCTGAGCGGGTCGGGTTTAAAACTGAAACATCGGTGTTTTGTTACTTTTCTCGTATACCGCATGCATTGAAATATCGAAAATCTTCGTGGGACATTGCCCATGTTCTGTAACATTTAAAACATCAATCGGTATTTTGTGACTTCCCGATATAGCTACGACATACGTTAAAACATGATAAAATCGGTATTTTGTGACTTTCCCCATTATAGCTACGGCATACGTTAGAATATTATAAAATCGGCATTTTGTGACCTTTTCCATTAAAATATGGTTTGGACTTGAATACGCAACCTAAAAAATACTGGAGATGGATGTCACACTTATTGAAAATGTCTGCAACACGACGCTGCGTGGGAGAGTGTTACTTAACCTATAAAAATCATCAAACTGTTTACGTTTGGTTACAAATTTAGCACTTTGGGTGAACCATTCAACACAGTTGTTACAATTTTCAATGAATGAAAAAAGTGTTACCCTCAGCCTGCTGTTATCAGCCTGCTATTTTGAGACTAATAAGAGAAAGAAGTGTCATTCTCGAAGGATTTTAGGTGTTGAAAATAATTGATCATTTTATGATGTTGGCCTTTTTGAATGAATCATGAGCATGTTGATTAATTTTTTGCAGTTGTTCGTGAGATTCCGCCTATTGCCTTGTGCTGACAAGCACAAATTGAAATTTGATGAAATTTGTTGAGTATCAAAGGCAGTAAGAAGGGTAACCCGGGGGGGGGGTACTCTTTATTTATCCTGATATACCTCGTGTACGGGGGGCTATGCATGTGGGCTATACATTAGGAGGGGGGTAAAAAATAGATTTCGCGGGATATGGGATATACGACAACTGATTGGCCGGATACCGGACTGATCTGTATAGAATTTTAAATTCGGAGGGATTGAAAATTTAAAAAATGTTTCTAGATGCCAGAAAAAGTTCCATGACGACAGCGGGATGAATGTAGCCTACTGACATTGGGGATTGCTCATGAATACATTAATTAGGCTGGTAAAACGTCAGGAAACTAAACTCTCTTCGATTCTGCTTCTGATTTTGAGAAACGTTTTTGCGCCATATGGTGGATGCGAAGGGAATGCCAAGTAGTATTTAAAACCTCAGATCTGGCAGGTCAAGCAGTCTTGGATTACACCAATTATCGTATAAAATTCCGTTTATACTTTCTCTCTAAAATAACCATAAAAAACAAGTAAATATCACTCGGCTATGCGGGTATCACAATGTTTCCTGTCGCGTGCTGGCCAGAAAACCATTCACAAAACAGCGGGATCATAACATATCATGAGCGAAAAAAAATTTTGAACATATTCCAGTTCCCTCAAGAAGAGCGACAATATTAAATATAGTTATTTTTCTCCATTCTGATTTTCTCGATTCTTAGGCCAATAATGTTGAAACGTTTTGATGGAAAACTTACAAAATAATAGGCTAACTTTAAAGCGATAGGCTTATAGATCATGCCTGTTTTTGTTCCTGTTGATATGAGTAACACTCCCAACAATGATGAGTTGCTTATATGCGAAACATCACAGTGGAAAAATATAATTTTTTTATCTCACTCAGGACACAAAAAACATCGACATGTCGACAATATTTTTCGCACAATCCAGCGGTTTCACAAGTTTCAGGGCGAAAGTGTAAATGAGAAAATATATCTGGAATTTAAAAGTAAAGCTTCACAGTGTATTTATAGATTGCAGAGTTTGCGAGCAAACAAAACGCTGCACAATAGAACGGACATTACTAGACATTATTTCGTGTTTCATTACTTACAGTACTGTTCAAATTTCAGGAAAAATGTCTGAGCTAAGAGGAACTTTAATTCATAAAGCGGAACTTACCTGGAATCATCACAATTCACATACCCGTCTAATCTCAGTTATCAAGGAAAAAAATGTATCAACCTTAATCCATTTAAAGTTCCCAACTCTGACTATATCTAAATTAGTTTAGAAACAAAAAACTCACTCACCTTCAAACTCATCTGCAATTTCGTAGGGTATAATTCCAAATGGCCACTTCCGTTCTCTTTCGTTCGTAGCTGCCCTTCTTGATCTCCGAAGTTGCATGTATTTCAAATCTCCATCTGAAAGTGCAACATCACCTTGATAACCACCTGAATGAAATCAAGAATTACAAGAATTATAATGAGAAAAGACCGAATGATCTTTCAGCTAATTTAACAAGTACAAAATATGTAAGACGACTCTCGTCACCGCGAACTGAATGCATGTATAATGGGGGAGGAGAATGTAGAAAATTGGGTTAAGCCAAGAATAAAGGGGAAAAAAGCACAATCAATCAATTGGGTGAGATTTATTTGAACAGTGTTGGCCTACAAGTTTCTTGAACAAACAAAAAAACAGAAGAAGCCATGTTGTTTCAAGTAGTATGATTTGATGATTGCAACAGTTTAAATCTTCCGTTTGCAATATCACGGTAAAACATGTGTATAGTAACCGAAATTTGGGATTTCCCATAAATTATAAAGTGGGGAAAATGTGTGTGCGAATTTCTAAATTTAAACTAAATAATTCGTTTCTTCGATATTTCTTATATAAATACATACCAAAACATCTCTTTAACTTTTTAAGACTAAAGTAAAATTTTCTTGTACTCAATTTTAGTTCCTAAAAGTCAGCCTTCACTTTCACAAACATTTGACTTGAGAAAAAATAAGCAACTCATTCCTTCAGGAAGCATTCATGGAGCTACTACTCACCAGCCTCACATGGGTTCAATATTTTTCTCTGCAGAGTCAACGTTAAATGACCAACAAAAGTTAAAAAGAACGTTGTAGATAACGAAAATTTCAGCGCCAACATCTCTCCTCTTCTTTCCAGCTCCTTCTTTCACGTTTCACGTTTGATTCACAACTAAAAATACTCGTTTGCACTTCGCCTCCTCGCAAGACAAGACTTTGTTTCTGTTTCCCAGTGTGTCGAAATAAATTCTCTACACGGTCCTCATGGTGTTATTTATGGACATAGGATCAGTCTACTGAGCTTGTCAACATTATACGTCAAAATATATGCATGGAATTTTTGAGGCTTTCACATCTGAGTTTGTTTGAAGAAAACCAACGTTGACAAATGATTAGTAGTAGACGCACACAGACCAATTCATGAGACACAATGACAGTCGGCTTACAAGAATTGACTCCACACCACAATTTTAGCAATAAGCGAACCAACCTCATCTACGTCATAACGCGACAGTTATCTCCATCGTTGTGCTAAGCGGGCCAGGGGGCGAAAGGTACCAATCAGAGGTTACACTCACACGTCTTCAAGGTCCCACAGCGTCCCAGCTTGTGCAGTCATTTTATTAATTGTCATGATCCCCATGAATAAAATGCTATGTCACTGCAAAAACACTGATCACAATGTACACATGGTTATGTATACGTGTTTTTTATATTACAACGAAAACCTTCGTAAAAAACGCTAGGCCTGGATTTGGGTTAAATATTTTTGGTATCTCAGAAATTACTTTTGTTAAATACGAAAAAGCTGCGCAGACGTTGAGCACTTGACCTGAAACACATTTTGAAGATGTCTGGTCGCAGATGACTGGATGATATCATATACTTTAAGTTTGCCATTCTGACGCCCTTCGGTGCACAATTCGATATTCGCAAGCTTACGATTGTCTGTGCGTATAAATAAATAGGCCGTCTTTTGAGCAGACAATCGTGACGAAAATAGCGATATTACCCGAAAGGACTGGGTACTAGAACAATTAACAACAGTCATAATCTAACCTATTTCAATATACAGTAAAAACCCGCATGTAACAAACCAGATTTTTCATCCTGGGTATTGTTTCATAAACAATAAGCTATTGTTTTATCTATTGTTCTCTCTAAAAAATCAGTCTGGAGGTTCTTAAAAGTGTGTTTCTTATATGCGGGTTTTTACTGTATACAAAAGCAGTAACGCTCAAGAAAACATTTCAGTTGCTCGGATGATGGCCTTGTGGCCGAAACTAGTTAGCGGATGACTAAATAGAAAGGCGAAGAAACACCGAAAAGATATGCCTGTTTTCTGAAGTTGTGATATCTCTAATTTTCATTGTTCTTTTGTGTGCAATATATAAATGAGATAAATGTATTTGTATAACACGAATATTTTTTTATTATCATGACACAATATCTCATGATACAATACAATATGATACATGAAATTACAAATACACAAAAAAGCAAAATAATGATATCTAATTCTGCCAGAAAATTAAGAAAAGAACCAGGCTTTCAAACACAATTTAACAGCAAGCAATAATAAATTTTTTATTTATATTTTACAGCAAGCAATACCTTTAATAAAGCTTCCTATAACTTGCAAAGCTAATAAAGGGATGTATCCTTTGATTTACACAATATCTAACTTTCAGGTACAAATTACGAAATCATTGAACCTATTTGACAAACTAATAAATCCAATCTTACCGTATGGATGTGAAGCCTTGGCTCGTTCAGTCAACATTAACTACACTCGATTCACAGGGACCCTGGCGCATTCTCTAACTACATACTTGACGTACCTGCTAACAAATCTAAAATGAATTTCTCCAAAATCAAGAGATCAATTTACTGAAAGACAAACTAGCCACACTGTGGCTAAGTATCTGGAAATCAGAAATCCTATTAGGGACAGTGCAACATTTATTTTACAACGTGGCCAGTAGAGAATGCAACGGGGCAGGCACTTTTTTGTACTGTTCAAAGACAGGGCAACAATATTTCTCTCCACTCTCGACGCGGCATCGACTTTCCCCGCTTTTTTGGTCGATTTAACAGAGAATTTGAAATTTCCTCAAATTTCCTCAAAAATGATTGATCTAGTCTTTAGGTTAGATAATATGCATATCCATGGTATCAAATTTATAAATTTTCAAAATAATGGTAAATCTAGTCAGTCGTTTCGTACCAGATGAAGTTTGTCAATTTTTTTTAAACATTGTTAACAGGGCACTAAGTTTTTTAGCATTTTATGGCAACGGGGCTTTAACTTTTTTAAATTTATTTTTTGGTCTGCACCGGCTTTGTTGTAAAATAGATTTTGCACTGTCCCTTACTATAACTTTGACATAAGTTTGTAGAAATACAAAAATTTGGTTCTCGGACTAAACTTTGTTTGTTGAATATAATTGCAATATTTCAAAATTTGGATAAATGTCCATAATGGCAGCCTCAACTGAAAAAGGTAGGTTGGTATACTGCACAGGATCACAATTTCATTTGTGACACTTGTCGTGGTTCTTGCGTAAAAATTGCGTCACTAGGCAAGTTTGCAAGGGAAAAACAATACAAAAACGACACACAAGAGAATATTGGTGTCTCTTGTTCTCTCGACATGGAACATAATCTAACAAGCAGTTGTCGCAGTGAAAGAGTTTTGTGGTTTTTACTTCTCTGTGTTTCATTGGTTATATTTATAATCGCGCTTAAATTTGAATTGTCGGAATGAAATCAACATATAATTGCTGCACTGTTACAGGGATAGATCAGCATAAGGGCAATATGTTCCATGTACATGAGTTGCGTTTTATAGAATACATGTAATTTTCCGTACTATGTTATTGATGAGCCACGACCTCTCTGTCCACAATCTATGGTTCTCTGTGCCTTAGATCAAGCCGCAATATTCAGGTACTGTTACTAGTCCCGACGATAGAATAACAAACCATTACCATTGGAAAGACTGTAAAATTTCATGATTTTCGGGCCTTTTTAGCACCATCAAGCTCTTGAACACTACGGGGTGGATCAAAGAAAAGTTCCACAGATTGCTGGGCCATACTGCAAATTCTGTTCGTTACGAGGCTATACAAATTCAGCAGAAAGAGGCCCGAAAGATGAACTTAGATTTAGAGACATGACTCAAACTTCTGCGATGATTCTAAGGCACCAAATAGCACAAATAAAGACAAGATGATTTTGAAATGAATTGAAAAGATTTATGGAAAGTCCGTTCCCTAAATTCACTGTTGCAACATAAAGTCGATCAAAGAGAAATGAAGTGTAAAAGTATCATAATTCAAAACGAAGGCTAAAATGTTTGATTGGCCAGACGAACTTCACGCGGTGATTCATGGAATGGATTTACCTTAAATGTTTTCAATTCACTTCTAAATTTAAAGAAACACAATGTTCTTATTTTCCTTATTTATGTACCTTAGAATCATCGCATAAATTTGAGTAATAGTTCAAAATCTAAGTTAATTTGTCAGGAATTTGTCTGCCTTATTTTAACGGCAGAGAAAGCCGTTAAAAATTTTGCAGGATAGCCTTGCAGGCGGCGGTACTATTTTTGGTAACTTTATTTTACATTAATAGAAAAATCATAGTACTCAGAGATGCAACAAGTAAACTTAATCCTTAATCTAGATCAATAAAAATCCTACTGGTTGGATATTTTCAAGCGCCTGAATTTGACGGGATCCCAACAAAAATCACTTTAGAAGCGGACGCAAAGGTAATTATTGTCTTCTTTACCCCTCTTACTAAACTATACCTGACTGTAACATAGCTCGAACAACTGACAAAGCAATTTTCTACATGGCTGAAGGAAATAACTTAGAAGATGGAATAAATTCATAAATACGTAAGAGACAGCTGACCCCATGAACACATCTTGGCAAAGGACCTCACTGAATTTTTCTTGCGGAATCATTTTTTTTGCGGAATCAAAAGAGTTAAGATTAGGAAATTATTTGGGAAATAACTAATTATTTTTATCTTGCAATTTAAATAAAAATAAAATTGGCAACTACTCTAGTTACATTAGAAGATACACAACACGCAAAATTTAATATGTCAAATGTGTCACTGTCTGGCCATTCCGATATCTTAACTTTTAACGTGAAGCATGCAGCCATGAAACCAAATGGTATCAATGTTTTCACTTTTATCACCGCTGTCATCATCGAGCGTTCTCCGAAGAAACCATAATTATATTATGGCCTTGGCTCATATCACAGCCATTGATTTTCCTGTCTGCGTTTACAACACTGCAGATTTGAAATATATTTGAATCCTTCTCAATGATAAATAAACTGGGCTTTGTGTGAAATGTGGCAAGAAGCTCTTTCAAATGTTCATCACAAATGTGGTAAAACATACCTGAAACACAAGAGCACCGTTCTTTTTCATTTGTAATCAAATGCCTCAAAGAGGTCATTCAATAATTACGTAACGTTAAAATTCTTAATTTTTGAGACCCACGCCCTTATGCAACGCTTCAAAAGAGAAGAAATACCCTGGTACTAAGGCTCACTACATAATACTAACCCTTTCTCCCACCTTAACGTTGGCCGCTCTTGACCAGTCGAGATATCAGTTCATGCGGAGGAGCGAAACAAACAACCATGTGATAAGTTTACATGGTATAAAGACTAATAAATATTAGCATCTTGTTAATGACATACCGCACCAATAAAATTCGAAGAACTCAAAGTAGAGTGATTTGATTGGTTGACTAAATCTTTTCTCGAAACAATGCTGTGATGAACGATAGAGAACAATGGAAATGTTTGCTGACATGGCATTTTGCTTGAAACGAGGTGAATCTCATTGTCAAATGCTGACGTGAGATTCTATTAATTTGCTTGAGTCAACCAAAACGCGCAAAAACGAGGGGTATTTTAAAATGAAAACGAGGTTGACCTCTCCAAGATTTCTCTAGAAGAACTGTGTATCCAACAAACATCTTCGTTTTGCCACGTGATTGGTTGTTTAATAGTTGTTAAAAAATAAACCATGCAAGAAAAGCACTGACTTAAAAAAGGTACTGATTTCATTTTTGGCAGCACGAGTTCTGCATAAAACAAAGGTCTTTCTTTTGTTAAAAGCTGAAAGACAAACAAATGGTTAACCTGGTTGTATGTATATAACCGGGTTGTATGTAAATAGTTTTGGTTTCTTAACTTGTTGAGATTTGTTGGAAAATTGACTGGTGCTAATGCTTGCGAAATTTTAATCCGATTACACCCAACACCACAATTTTTGGTTTTGCCAAAACGACAGCAGTACTCATTACTCAAGCAAACAAAATTTGAATTGTTAACATAACTAATCAATTTACCACCTCTCGCGATTAATATTGTTACAAAAGCCAATCGGGATGATAGCCATTGTTATTTTAACAATACAAAACAGTATTTTACACGAATCATGCACATGATACAATTAATAATGGATATTAAAACGAACGTTAACACACACTTCAACGACGTCATTATGAACATTAGGCCATTTAGGCAATGTACAATCCCAAAACGCTATTAGCGTTTACAGAGTTGTTTCCTTGAAAAAAAAACAGTGTGGTTATGGATGTAGTCTTTGAAATGATAAATTCATGTCTATTTGCAGTTTATTTTTAGTTTATCTGCTGAGTGGTCAGTTAATCCTGACCGAATTGAATGCCGGGTAAAATAAATTACAACCTCAATCGGATAAATTTACATTCTGACCTGTGAAAAGACCATATCTTTGATAAGGGACAGAAATTGTAATAGGTTTGCATTTAAAATTACATCAAGCACAGACCACAAACCAATTGACGTTACGGGTTCATCAGTGGACACTACTATCACTCCTCCTCAAGAACAAGATATATCATTATGACGTTAATTTCAGATTATCATTCCTCCGCAAGATATATCAGAAATTTATCATTCATTGAATCATAACGATGCGACCCAGAAATCAAATATAATTTCATAAGTTCACCCAACCTCGTACCCAGGGCTATTTCATTTAGAAGAACCCCTGGTACCTGCAAATTCTATGCGAACTCGTGAATTTATGTTGCATCAAAAGAATTCATTTTTCAAATTCTACACTGGCTAATCATTATTCATATTCGAATTTGGAACTCTCGAGATTCAGTTGAATGTTGATTTCAATGCTTATTGTTTCTCGTAAGCCAATGAAAACTATTTTATGAAATAGTTCTGGGCACGATGTTGAAGGTTACTCGCTATGATCCCCTGATCTTAAGGACAAGCTATAGGCCTAGGCACTTTCAAAGCACCAAAGCTGAAGTACGACAAGAATAAATCTTACCAAGCAGTGGTACAGCAATTGAATGAATCATTACATCCATAATGAATGAGAAGTCTGTATTAAGAAACAGTCTTCCTGGTGAAAGCTCCCAAAATGACACCTCCCAAAAACTAACGTGCTACTAAAATAACAAGTGGGCGCTGGTATAAAAATAACCCAAAAACAATACCAAAAAGTAAAAAACAGTCACTATTTGGCGGTGGCGAAGGGCCACACTTAGCTCAGTTTCCTGGGGTCCAATTTTAGTCTGGAGCTATGCCCCAGATCCCATTTTTGGGCCCCTACAAGAGTTTGCCCGGGCCCTAAAGGGTAGGCCAGCCCCGTCTGTTCACTTCTGAATTTCTTTCCTCGTCATGACGTGATTGGAATCATAGAAATCGTATTATGTGATTGGAAACTAAAATCTTTTAAAGCAATAACTGACGGTTTCTACTGTCATTTCAACTTTAACATTTAGACTTGCTGCACTAAAAATTAGTGTGGTTCCATATCGAAAACAAACTACAAATAAATATCTTACAATTATATAACAAAAGAAAAATCTAATCAAGTTAGGAAAATAGCCCTATTTGTTATGCCACTAAAACAGCAACAACAATAAATTACAAACGACAAATCTGAAGGTTTTCACATTCACCAGACGTTAATAATGAATCGAAAAGCTACATTGCTCAAAGAAATCCAGGTTCCAGCCTCTCCTCAGAAGATTTTTAAAGGAATCACGAGGAACGAACTGTCATGAAAAGTATTACACCAACTCCGTCCCAATTCAAGGTTTTATGCCCAGTAAAGCTGTCAGATGATTTCATAAGGTTGAAAGACTCCAAATTTGATTGGTCCAGCAAGATTAGTTTCCAACGCCCACTTTAAATTTTACTTGTAATGTATGAACCTGATTAAGCCATCCAAATTACATTGGATAAACCTATAAACCTATATATCAATAATAACAGAACAATGTTCCAATTCAAAGATTTTTGCAACCCGAAAATTTCATACAGACATACGTTGTCGGTGTTGATAAATAACTCATATAATATGATTGAAACAAAAAGACTTTTCTGGCTCAGAATTTTAAGCAAGTAAAAACTAACAATTAAGTTCTTATAACTACGATTCAATGACTCGATGTTTTCCTATCTGAAAAATTAACGGAATTTTTTAATTAAAAAGCCCAAAAATAACGAGTAATTACATCGAGACCAACTTGCGTCAGAAACTGGTTTTTACTAAAAGAAAACAAACATTTCTTTCGACATCTGTTCACCAGCTAGTTGATCTTTAAAATCGGTATTTATTTGATCTAAATTGATGAAATATTTCAAGAATCTTTTGTTTTCCCCTACGTAGGAGCAATTTCTCAAATTGAAGCCCAAGCATATACAATTCTAAAACCTTAAAATGATTCAGAGCCATTTAACCAAAAAAAGGCAGACAGATTCAAGCTTCAGTGAACGATAAAAGGGGCTCCACAAGGCTCACTCCAGGGACCAATGCTCTTCTAACATCTTTACAAATGATATGCACCCTTTTTTTCTTCCGAGAAACTTAAGAAACACTTAGTTCTCAAAAAATCTTTTTAAAGATTGAGTCTAGAAGTTTCCATAAGAATTCTTAACACGTTCACCTCGGGAAAGGACATTGATACATAACGTGAACTGTTATATTTGCAAGAGGTAAGTACAGGCAGAAATTTATTAAGTGAACAATTTGGCGGCAATGGAATCTGACTGCTTGTTCAATTTTGGCTTCAAATCTTTAATGAACAATATTTCATAGATTTGAAGCCAAAATTGAACAAGCAGTCAGATTCCATCAGAGCCAAATTGTGCACTTAGTCCTTTTGGCGCCAATAATCTGAACCGCCAAAATTCTCACCACGTGATAACAAATCTCTCTATTGTTTATTTTTCTATATATACAAACAAAGAACTTTATTAATTGCAGAAATTTCAAAATAAGTTTAAATTTTGAATTTAGTTAGCTTATATGTGCTACCTCCTGCAAAGTGAGACTTTGAGATAAGATTTGATAAAGATAAGTTTTAGAAAGTAAAAAAAAAATGTTCCTGTCACAATTATATACCATGATAATTTGCTCTACTCGTCAAAGCCAAGTGACTAAACATCTCCATCTTACAAAGGTAACTAAAACTTTTTATTTTGACCGAGTCCTGAAAGTTTCTTAACTTTTCAACAACCTTAGTACTAGTCTCTTACAAGCTGGTTTCATGGAATGAAAAAGTGTGGTCCTTTTTGTAAACAATGATGATATTTTTAAAACTCAGTTTCTACGCGGCGAAACTGCGTGCCGAACAGCATGCATATTGCCGCAACTCTTGCCGGGGCAACAAGTGATGTTTGATTTATACGCGCTGCGCAGCTGCGGTCAAACAGAATCTTGGAAACGAAACATTCTAGAAGCCAAAAGCGAAAAACACAACCTGTTGTGGGTGAAACGAGAGTAAAACAGAAGCCAACCTCCTTCCCAGGTACATCAATTTGTTAGCATGATTATGCTAATTTATTCAATAATTTCAAATTCTGTGTTTCATTACTATCGAATTTAATTTCCATTTATTCCGCAAGGCAGCTACTAAACAAAAAGGCCAATTTTGCAGCTGATTGTGGAATTTGAAGCAACTGCGCAAAACTGCTGCACAGCTGTTAATTATGGGATGATCTTCAAAATGTTTCATGACTTTCGTCAGCTCAGAAGGCAAAAACGTAACTGATAAATATATCAGTCTTCAACAAATATCATGCTGAACATAAAACGTGTTGTGTATTCCAGTTCATTCATGAGCCAAATATCAAGATCTCTATACAAAAAGCTTGAAGAAACTGGGGCAGAACAGTTAGCTAGAAGATAATCGCAGCAAAACCATTTGCCTGGAGACCAAAAACTAAGTTTCCTGCGGGAGAGTCTGAATGCAAAAATTACAAAACCAAATATTGGGATTACCACATTACCGCTCGCATATAGGCCTAAAGCCACCCCTCATACAAACTTATAGGCTCATAACCGGATATGGGATAAGTCTGTACCCTTGTTTGGCTCTAGAGATTTGTTAAATCATAGAAACATAAACGACTATTTTATCATAGGTGCAGTAATTTCTAAAAAAGCAACAAGATTAAACATCTCGGTGCATTCTTATATTCTTGTAACCGAATTTCTTATATATAAGAATATGGGTTCATAAAATCTCACATTTTAATTTTAAAAAATTTATTTAAAAGTGTCCGCAAGCCCATGGGTACAAGGGGCAATATATGCAATGAAAGTTATCTAAAATACTAATAAGCAACAGTTTAGAATATCTTCTTGGACCCACCCAGAGCATCTCAATAAGAAGACTCCTCTAAATGATATAACATCTTTATTGCAATCAAATTCGCAAAAAACAAATTAACGGTAAACAATCATTGAATAAAAATAATGAAAATCAATGCAAGGAATTTCCGACTGAATGATAATTAACCTAGATCTTTTTGGACCAAATTCAAATTTCATTCTGCCGAGCCAACTTCTACCACTGATAAATCTTAAATATACCAACAAAGACGGCGGGAAAAATTACGTTGGAGGCGTCTGTCTTTTGTTGTTTGAAGTTTTGTAAAAGAAAGGTTTTCAATTTAAAAAATTTTGATCAAGCATTTTGCAGTGTCCAAAATTTGTATACAATTTGTTTTGATCTGAAATTCTAAATTTTGAGACGCAGTCTTAACCAGCATGCATTGCGTGAAATTAGGCAGTGCATGTTAGATGTATGACAGCCATTTTCGCAGACCATGATAATGAATAAATTGGCAGTTGAAATCTAGCCAAAGAGTTGCAATCATCATACCACAAGATGAGAAAATAGCAACAGTCAACAACCGCAATAGATCATAGTTCATTTCGCAAGAAAATAAATCATTTCAAAGTTAGCCTCCTCGTCTTGATTTGGTTTGGATTCCGCCATGCAACAGGTGAACACGAAAGCGCGCAAAAATGATAATTACATTGGAGAAATAATTTAATGGTTTTGTGGCATCATTCAAAATCATTTCACTGTTCAAGCTCCTTCGCTAAATTTACACATCTTAAGTGCAATTAAGACTGTATTTTATCAGGAACAAAACTTTAATTAACATTATGTATTAACATGATACATAAATATGTTTTCAATATTTAACTAGGGCGAGGGTAACAAAAGAAACAGAATACCATATGGTTATTGCTTAAAACGGTTAAAGAGCATAAAGAGTAGATGTTATGTTTGGGAACTTATAGATAAGAAGACATCTGAAAAAGATATAAAAAAGATATTTAAAAAACAACCTGGTCACTCTTTTGACAATTTTTTGGTAATTTTTGACAAAATGCAGAGCAGAAATATCTGGACAAAGATGTCAGCATAAACAATATCCTTGAAAAACAGCCAGTTTTCTCTAAAAATAAGTTAATCTTGTTGCAAATATCAGACATATGAACTTAATACCTCAAGAATTACATCAGTCACTGCCATCTCTATTTCTGATGAAATTAATACCACAACAATGTTACTTTCTATGCTCAGTATCAACTGAAATCCATGAAAGATTAACTTTGATGTTAAAATGAACCAATTAATCATTACCAAGACAAAACAAGGCTCAAAATAATGCGTCTTGCATCTAGCATGAGTCATCGGTAACGCTAAAGGGCTTCATGTTTGTTGTACTTTAGATTTAGTGCTTGGACAGAATTTATCATGCCATGCAAATTTTTTCTACTTACGATGTCACGAATATCAAACTTGAAAGAAATTTTAGCTCGTCATTGCAAGAAGGATTGAATTAAAAGATTTAGTTTATCAGTCTATTTGAAATGTTGTGATTTACTTTTGCAAATAAGTAGCATTTATGAAAGCATAAAGCTTATCAAGAGACGTTCGCCCCATCCCGTCCCTGCCCTATAAAAGCAACAAATTCAGTGCTGTGGCAGCCAACTTTTCTTTAATTTTATTTAGACCCCAACTTCTACGTCTCCAGCTGCATCTATTGCCCCCACCCCCCCCCCCCTTACTAAACATAATTTGTCCTTTATAAATTGGGTAATTTGAACGAGAATGTACTTGCGAATGAACTATGACACCCATTGATAAAAATAGCTGAAAAACAGACGCTTTTAATTTTTAACAATATATTCCTATGTATATATATAACTTTATATATAACTATGTATATATAACTAAATATACAACTTTAAATTAGTGCAAGCTTCAAACTGAAATGTGCAAGCCAAAATAAAGAAAAACTAACCCGGTGCGATAAATGCATACTAATCCAACAAATAGAGTTATACGTTCTTTAAAAAGAGTGCAGCCCCACACTGTATCCATTTGTCGTGTTCTTTCCCACATGGAACATTTAACTGAGTGACTATGCGATCTCTGAATAACGTATAGTACACAGGCACAACTATACACTCATCTGTTGGGTATGGATCCGCTTTATCCTGGACAATAATAATAACACAAATGTGAAGACTTACCAACAAATAATTATAGACAATATTAATGTAACAATAACAATAACAATAACAATTTCATCCTATTGGTGACCGACAGTGTTAGGATAGTACTTTTGTAAATATAACCCAGAAGTATAATCATGTTCAACATAATTTGCTTATCTGCTAAACAAATATTTGTTTTATATTTATGTGGATGACCTTTTACTTGACACAACCCTAAAAATCATGCATCCACATGACCCAAAATAACCAAAAAACAACCATAAAAATCCTCATACTCTCCCTATCTGAAATGAAATCAAGAACAGACAATTAAGTGCGTGCAGATTTGCTCTATTTTCTGCTGTTTTATCTCTGCACAGACGGTAACTGACCACAATTGCAACATTTCACATTTAAAAATATTTCGCAACAGTGTGTAAACAACAAACTCTGTGTTCATGTGGTTGTTTTTCCTGAACACGCCGAAAGCACATGAAACATCAATGTCGTTCACGGCGAATTAGAAACAATTGCGCATAACTGAATCACATAAAAATAATTAACATTTACAGCAATTTCCGTCAAAAGATTCGATGAAACACTTATTAAATTATTAAAACAATTAACAGTTATATACAGCCAGCATTAGTTATATTAAAAGCAGCATATCTTTCTGCTAGATGCATCCGTTCTTTGAGGCCACAACATGTATACATCATCTTTACAACAATTAGTCAGCGGCATGCAAAGATTTTAAGCCGATGCTATCCTGCGTACAGACCAGGAGATGAAGAAAACTCGGAAAATATCTTCTATCTGTACGCAGGGATTTAAATTATTTTCTAATTTATTGCATTCAAATGAAAATAGCTTTGTTTATTAACTCCACGATATTACGAAAGTAGTGATGTCAGTCTAGCAAGATTGTGGTGTTGTCAGACTAGTGAGTTTTAATACATGATACTTCTGTTTACACTATTCTGTGAGATTTTGCAACGATACACAGAGTGATGATCTGTGAAAATTTGTGTTTGTCTTTTTGAGGGTGACTGGGGTGGGAAAACTGATCAACATGAGCTCTTGCTATCGACATTTGATAGTACAATGCTTTTAAAACGTTTATGCACCCATGTTAAAACATATTATGCAAAAGCACGCATCAAAAGCTGTGCACACTCCATGCGTGATTTTTTAATTCCTATCATAGTTCACAGCTTTCTTGCCCTCTTTTGCTTCGTAAATAAATTCATGTATTTGAATGATAATAGTCGTAATATTTTTAAACAGAAGTTTCCTTTTCCCTTTTCTGTTTTCCTTTTCTTCATTATTATTCTGCCTCATATATTTGTTTTCGAAATTTCAATATTTTTCAGTTTTAAGTTCATTGCCCCCCTGAAAACACCACACGCCACATTGGAAAGTAATAGAGATTGAATACATGATAGTGGGTAAGCATGCAAGTATACATTTCAATTTAGCGAACTTCGACATATAACTGTTGATGACGATATGCCATGTATGAAACGATCAATATGCCATGTATGAAACGATCAATAGATTCATAGATCTTCGTATTATTATCCGCAATAAAATCTCCAAACAAGCCTCTGTAAATATGACAAATGAATTAAATATAAACACATCTATAAATAATATCATAAATAGACTTTACCTTGGGTATCCATGCCAAGTTGCATACAGGAACTGCAGAAATGCTGGAAGAATCTCTCATATTTTCGTGAAGTTTTTTCCCATCAAACGTACAACCTTCCAATTGTAGACCTTCGATCTGTAGTCAAAATGAAAATGATATCGCCAAGCAATAAATTTTATTGAAACTCCTTTAGAACAAGTTTAGATCATATTTATTAATGTAAAGAGCCATGGCAAATTTATCAAGATACGAAATGCAAGAAGTGAGATTTCAATCAAAATAACTGCAATTTGAAGCGAAGCTATGATTCAAATTTGCAGGCAGTAATCATTGACTAGCAACTAGAAATATCGATGCATATATCTATTTTCCATGTTCGGTGCACCTAGCTATATTTCTAATTTGACGACAGAAGTTGAATGAACTCTTACCTTTACCATGTGTTTCGATCCAGGCACAACATCATCCTTCCATGCGCATGCAAGCTTCAATTTGTCCATGGGTACTTTGGCAGCTCTGAAAAAATTACAATCTCTCATTGCACATACAAGATATGTTTAGCAGGAATACTGCATAAGAAAGCTGCAAATTCTTTGTAAACAAGTGTATGTGATTTTTTAAACCTTGTAGCAATTCTATTAAACCTTGAACCAAAGTTAGCAATGCAATGTAGCCAGTCATCCACTACTTGCATCGAGGGGAGGCGAGCATTAAAAAAATTTAATTACCCTAGACTATTAATAATTAGATGATTAACTAATTTGATATTTGATAAATGCAATAAACTTTTTGAGTTCCTTTACCTGGCAGTTTGCTGTCTCAACGCATTCAAAAAAGTATCTGGATGGAACAGATCTGACAAATCCAAAGTACTCGATAACAATCTCCCTAAATCAGCTTTCTCGGCCCAGTTCCCAAGAGCAAGCGCCTTGCTCATCAAAGCCTTGAGCCATTGCACTGGGTCCTCGGGTCCAGCTTCCCACCGCGAGCTCCAATCAGCAGGAACCTGTTGAGTCATTACAGCAATGGCCAACGATTCAACATCTGCAGTAAGTAGTTGCGTGCCTTTGATTACCTTTGCTAGGGAGGCTAGCGTAGAGTGAACGTGCTGAGCTAGTTGAACAACATTGAAAAGTTCTAATTTGATGAAGGACGTAACGGGTGAAGCATCTTCGCTTTCTTGTGGCTGAGAAACTTTCTTCTGAAGTAACTGTGAACCCTTTTTGAAAAATAAAATTCAGCACATAATATTTTACTCTGGAGTAAAATAACTTTGTTAGAAAATTGGATACTCAAAATAGCAATTGGAAAAAAGCTAACAACCATTTTTATTCTGGAGCAATTCAAATTTACTTTTATTGCATAACTGAAGAACAAACACACATATCCCTGCACAAAAATTATTATTTCATATCTGTGTTACTCTGTAAACATTTCACTTAGTACTTTTAATGGTCGATATCTAAAAGTAGGTGTTTGAAGCAAATAAACAATTTGAATTCTTTTAAGATTGGGGTCAAAAAAGTTTATTGAATTTTCTAAATACCTGATTGAGTTTTTTCCAAAGATTAAGAATCGGTGCACATTCAGCAGCCCATTTTTCTTTGTTGAATTTTTTCGCAGCCTCATCAGAACGCATTAATATCTTTAGCTTTGATATCACCTAATAATATAAATATAAAACCGTAAATTCAAAACAACTACATGATAATAAATATATTATGATAAATAAAATTGTAAAACAAATTAGTATCACAAGATTGAAGTGATAGAGGAAATCCTTTTTCATACAAGGAAATTATAAATTATAAAACAATATATCTCACAATGACACCATGCTTGGTAATGAGAGCAGGGCGCAGTGATTAGAGTTCGAGTCCCAGCCACGTCTCCTTTAGTTCACTGAGCATTTCAACCTTTCGAGGTCGGTAAAATGAGTACCAGCTTTGTATATGGATATGTATAACCCGTGCACCCTGCTGGAAACAAGTCAGCTCGAAACTTTTGCAGGCTAGAAGTAGTAAATACGATCACTCGCTCACTCACTCACTCACTAACTCCCTTATTCGTTCACTGACTCACCCACCCACTCACTCACTCACTCACTCACTCACTCACTCATTTATTCACTCACTTCTGACCGCCATTTATATATAAAGCAAAACTAATTTTAAAGAATGTTTTCATTTTCTAAGATCGCTCGTTACCTGTGAACTAATGATTCGTTGTGAAGATCTTTCAATGTTTGCTGGGAGGCCAAAAAATGATGGCATATCTTCATCTGGCAACGTAGCAATGACATCGGTAAAGTCCTGCCATAAATTAAAACATATTATATGAAAACATGATGTATCATTTACACACAAGAACAACTATGTATGGCACACTTTCGCCTTTCACCTGTCTTCTTGTCGAAATGTGGAGTGTGACATGCTGGTAAGTCCTACTGGCAATGACACTGGTCCAAGGTCCCAAGTGTACCAAACTATATTATTCGTTTTTTACATCCGCCTCTATATATTATCTTTTATTTAGAATTTATGTTTGGTTAGTCATGGTTCTAAATATTTTTGTAAAGAATTTGAGGCAAAAACAGGAAAATGTGTTTAGTTCAAACTTTTGTTCTTCTCAGAGTGTTCTTCTTCTCTAATTTTGCATGTTTTATTGTAGATCATTATCGAAGAAATGCTTTAGAGGGTAGTAAATGTATTAAATCAACATAAAGTATAACGTGCAGAAACGAGAACAGAGAACGAGAACAGAAAACGGAAACAGAAAAAAACGGAAACAGAAAAAAACAAAACAGAAAAAAGATTGCAGGCATGCAGGTAGGCAACGTCACGTTGAACCAAAAACATTACCTTGTAATTTGTTGAGTTTGGAAGATTTAAAATATCAGCCAATTTTCTTTGCTTGATACCACGAGATGATCCCTGTGCATGAAATTTAATTAACATATATTAACATATATTATATTATATTAACATATTTATACAGGCTCGATAAGCTATTCATATTAACATTTTTGAAACAACTAAAATCCATACTCATATGACTGGTATTTATAAACCTTTTAGGATTGAAATGAATGCCAGAATTCCACGTTAAAATTCCACGTAAAAATTCTACGCTAAATTTCCTCGCAAAAAGGTTTTCCACCGAATTCCACGAGCACCGAATTCCACGTAAAAAGGCAATTAAAAGCTGTGCAAAAATAGTATGCATTGTTTCAAATAACCTTGTACAACAATATTTACAAGAACAACCTTAGAAGGCAGTTCAGTTAAAACTTATTGATGAGATAATCAAAAATATAAATGATACCGAGTGCGGCCGAGGAAAAGTATAGCTTGTCTGGCCTGCGTCATTTACTTGCTATACTACAGTTATAAAATTACACAGAAAGAAAAACCATACAAGATGATTCAAATCAAATTCAAATCGCAGGATAATCAGAAATATAAATGATACTGAATACAACAAAGGAACAGCATAGCTTATCTTTACGGTATACAATTCCGGCAGAGAAATGATGATTTATAGAAATAATCATACTTCTAATGTTTCTTCGGAAAAAATCCAAACTCTTATAAACCCAATACAAATAAAACAATTCAAGCAAAAACTAGACAGCTTTCCGGCCCGGATTTATTTCCAAATACCAGAGAAATCCGGTTAAAGATTAAAAAGATAAATCTCAAACCTGGCCGGAAAAGATTCCATCTGTAAAGTATTGTCGAAGATATGACGTCAGAACGCGGACATCAAAATTGTTATCAACTCTTCCTCCATAAATAGCATTTTCAAATAGGCCGTGAACAAAATCCCAGTGTATTGATCCACTTCCTGGAATATTAAAAGTTACATAACTACATTAACTTCATGTAATTTGTTGTAACGAGTTCATGAAAAACATAAGTGACTTTACATTTGTTTACCGTAAATCTACAAAATTATCTACCCCCCCCCCCCCCTCAAGTAAGCCATCACCCTCTAATTTCGTATTTCATTAAGCCTGTTATTTTATATTTTATTCGGCGAATTCTTTTAATTTACGCGCATGTTGTATTTTCAATGTTATATCCCGCAGTATTCATATTGGTGTGGTTATCCTATAGGAAAGAGTCCAATTTCGAATTAGCCCCTACCCAAGAAGGCTTAAAATAAATTTATTTTATTAATTCGAGGATTTACGATATGCTTATTCAACAAATATTTTGTTTGCGCTGACTAAAAAACAAAAATGATATCCAAGTAAACAGCTGTGAGAGTTATTTTTCCAACTTAGAATAACCGAGAGTAGCTTCAACAACAACAAAATGAACATAGACAAAGCTATGATATACCTAAAGTTAGATCACATGGAATGTTTTTAGAGCCTGTTCGTGGAGATTAAAATTTTCTTATGAGCTCACATTGCCGAATCAGCCCAGATAAATGGGGTGAAACTTTTCTAATTACGCATGCGCTTTTTCGAAAACCCTTCAATTTGCCAACATATTAAGTGCTCAGTGAAAATTATTTTTGGCGGCAAAACTAAACCGAGAAAGCCTGAATAATTTCCCTTTATGTAAAGCCGATAAACCAAGCATATTGCTTGTGAACAAATTAACATTTTTCTCTAATGACGTTTGAAGACGCTGCATGCTTACCAGATTTTGTAAATAGCCTGTTGATAATGTCTGCTGCGGCACGTAAATCAGCTGATGAAAATTCGTAAAACTTGGTAAATCCCTGCAAAAAATAAATGACTAATTAAAAAAAAAATATTGCGTATTTCGTATTCTCTTTAACTTTAAAACAAACGTATTTAAATGTGTAATGTAAATGCAATTCTACACCTTGGAGTTTGCATTCACAGCCAATGCAGCCAATGCATTCACAGCAAATTTTGTTTACAATTAACAGGCAAATGCAATCTACGTTATTATTTCCAATTTATTTCCAATTCATTTAATAAATCCAATCTAAGCAACTAAATTTAATAAACAAAATCATATTTGAAATTTGTGAAAGTGCCCTCTAAATTATGACGCTTTGCAGTGTTTATTATTTGTTCATTTCGCTCTTACGGGAAATAGACACCACAACACACTGGAGATCAGTATACACACCATCTTTGGTTATATGACAAAAAACAACTGTACATTTTAGTTGACAAGAGTATTTTAAGATGTCATGTATCTGGGGATATCCCACGCACGTTAAAGTGCTTATGCAACCAAATTTTCGACCTAAATGTTTTAATTGAATCTAATAGTTTAAAATGCGCTCAGTCTGAATCAAAAAACAGAATTCAAAAATTCCAAACCAAATATTTTTTACAGCCCCTCAAAGTTGCCAATTTTGGCATTTTTGCGCGAAAAATTGGAAAGGGTTGTGACGTAGATCATATGACTCGTCCAAGTGGCAGTGAGGAATTTCAATGGCGAGCGCAGTGTGGCAGACTCTATCAGGAAACTTGACGGCAGATATTACATCGCTGGAACGTTTCACGGAGAAAGCTGCAAGAACCCTCAGTAAACGAAGGATTATACCGTGCATTTCTTCCCCGATTCAACAAATTATCTAAAGAGATTCGCTGGAGGAACGTTTTTGTGCATTGGCAACAGATTGTTGAATATTACATATTTAGGCCTAAGTCTTCGACATAAACCGTTTGCAATATTCATTTGGAGGAAGTTTCTACCACCGTGAAAAGGAAAATAGCCAGGTATTAAAACACAAATGAAGTCTGGTGTTGTCCCTAAGATCGGTGCAGTTAATGAAACTCTAGAATAAGAAATATCGTACCGTCATCGTCGACTTGAAAATTGGCCTAAGTTTTTTCCATTTGTTGTGTTGTCTCTTCTTGCTCAGTCGTCTGAAAATCACCTGGTGGGTGCATTGTACTTCAGGCATAATGCAAGGTTGCGCCTAAGATCGTAAATGCACCATCAATCGTTTGATTTATGTACTTTTTTGTTTTGGAAATTAGCCAAAGCAACAAACAGTTTTGGCCAGAAAGTGATGAGGGGACTGGATGGATTGGTGCAGGATAATTTATTTCATTTCAAGGACAAAATTGTTCAAAAACAAATGTCTCTTATATATGATTTGTAAAAAGGT